>JADKXX010009908.1:0-57286 GCA_017310255.1 Butorides virescens
GCAAAGCTTGGTGTGAAGCACAAAAGCACGCTACAGCCTTACGCCTGTCTCGCAGGCTGACAAGAAGGTTTGAAATCCCACAGCTTGGATCACCTCTCAGTTACAGAAAATCCAGATGAATCCCATCTGGCTGGGAAATGCAGCTAAGAAATAAACAAACAATCAAAATGATCAACTGTACAGTGGTTTTTTCACCTGCTTGTCAGTCACTTCCGTTGCAGACGAGCGCTGCACACTCTCACAGCCGTAGCGCTGCTGCAAACGGGAACACACCCTTCATACCCCAATTACAATACCCCGGCCTGTTCCAGGACGTGGTGATAACCTGAGTAAGAAAACAGCTGGTGGAAATACCACTCAAAATTCAGCAGACCAAACGAAATTTAACTGAGCACACCTAACAGCACCCGTTAAACATAAAAAGATTTTTACTCTCAAGTGCTGTGGTAGGTTTTTGGGTTTGGTTTTGGTGGTAACTAATTCCTGCATGCTCTTCATTCGTCCTAGTATTTAGCAAAGGAGTAAGTCTGGGGCCAAGTTAAATTTCAGCAGGGGATTGTTAGGGTTTTTTCACCCTTAAAATCATCCAGGATTCCTCTGAAACGACATGAGACCATAAATTCCATTGACTAAAATCAGCAGAATTAGGATCGAGACTTGAGCACTAAGACCATACGCTGTGGTTTCATCTGCACAGTCAAGACACTCAAATGCCTGCTGCCTAACCCTCTCCAAACATGACAAAAAATAATCGAGGTCAGTTTTGCGTGGATTAATAGTTACCCTGAACAACAATTCTGTTCTTTAGCAGCACAGCCTAAATAGATATTCAAAGCTTTTTTGGGAAACCATTAAATCCCTTAAGTCCTGTGAGTCTTTTGACTTAAAGCAGATCTTGTCAAGAGCCCGCTCGCATCAGTAGGCCTTTGTGGAGCCAGGCGCTTGGTTTAACCTAATTAGAACCAAGAGATTCTTTATGGGAGATTTTTTGAAAGCAGCCATGGAATTTGTTCCTGCAACCCCCATGAAAATCAGCGGGATCTGCCCCATAGAAGCGCCTGCTGTTGTGCAGACCCTTCACCATTTCATATGAGTACCCCTTTTTTTTTTTTTTCCTTCCTTTTAAAATCCCTTGCACAGATCCCACAGACTGCGGTGTCGAGACAAGTCAGGCACATGCAGATCCCAGCTGGAAAACCACTACCCTAGGAGCTTCCGACAGGGCTACATCGCATCAGTCACTCACGAGCTGCGCGATGGCGTTAACACAGAAAGGCGTGGAGCAGACCACTCGGTTCGCTTTCCTCTTGCCCGATGATGCTAAGGCTTACAGCAAGGCTTGCATTTTTAGTGAAGTTGAGTGAGATGGGTGAAGCCCAGAGTCCCACCGACCGGAACAGCAAAACTGCTGCTGCCCTTGCTGAGCCCCAGTCCTGTTCTCTGATTTCAACAACCAGATGACATTCTGCAGCAGTCTCTAGGTAGCAGCAAGCTGGCTCCCCGGTGCCATTTTGCCATAAACCCACCGCACAGCAGTCCCACCCCCTTGCTTGCTCACACCACTGTCTCCCTGGCTCGGCTCAGGCGCCGTCAGCAAAGCTCAGTGTTTATTTAAGGGAGGCCCGCTCTCGTGGGCCCTTCCCAGCTGTAAGCCCTCTTCCGCTTCAGCTTGCGCTGGCCGGGGAACTGCCGCTTAAGTGAAGACAGATTCGCCGTCAAGGTAAGGGCAAGAGCAAATGTAGACAAATTACATCCCCCGAGACAACCGAGGCTGGCTGGAGTTTGTGGAGAAGAGAGTCCACTGGAAGGAAGGCGATCCGACCGCTAAGGGGTACGAGCGACTGCAAAGCTGCAGAGAAGGATGACGGAAACCATTGCTTTTGCCTTGACTGCAATCTTCCTGGACTAAAAACTATAAAAATGCAGTTCTGGAGCAAAAAGCCTAAGCAGTGAAATCGGCGGCCTCATTACTTCTGGCGATCCCACGAGCGCCCGAGATACGGAAATTTGCTAACCTGGCCCCAAGCAGAAAGGGACTCCTCAGCTCAGCCCTAATGCCTCTGCACAAACCCAGGCCTGCAGGATGAGCTTGGACAGACAGCCTGACTGTACCTCTGTGACAACACCAACAGCCCCTCTTGTGACGTCAGATCCCTGAGGGATCAGACAGTACAAGATGACCGAGCGTCTAGTTCTGCACACACTAAGGACAGCAGGTGGGTAACAAGCACGGTTATCGCTTTCCCTAAAAGCATCTGCCTGAAGCGTTTCTGGAAAGCAGTAAGGATTCTTAGATTCTTCCATCCACCAGAGAAATACTAGATGTTTGCCTTGGTCTTCAGCGTAATTAATTTCTTGCCAGGCAAATTGGACACACGAGCAACCTCTAAAAGAACAGTCCTCGGACAGAGGATCTGACCCATACTCGCTCCCTCCTGCACAGCAGCGGGGCTTTAATTGGTTTAGTGGGAAGTGAGCGTATAATCTAGAGGGAGATCAGGTTTCTGATCACGCGTTCAAAATTAACATGAAGACAATAATAAATATTTCATATCAAATATAAACCTGAGCCAAGCCATTTTAAGGGATAAAAACAAAAGTCTGGAAACTGAGCAAAGAAGAAATCCTTGCTATGGACTGCTGTCCCATCTCAGGAAGAGCTTCCAGGGAGGCCGCCCGTTGTAGTTCCTGACCTCCCTGACAGACGCGTGGTCCCTTGCTTTTACTGGTCAATATTACTTCTATTGGGAATGAGAGATTAGGAAACTCAAGGGATGGAAAATATTCTTTATGACCCAGCAGGGTACTGCCTGAAAGCGTCCTGCCTAAATAGCATGTTTTATGTCCGGCTTTTGCACCTGGGCTTTGGCAGATGGAGATGGATGCTTCTCACCAAGGGCCTCCCAGGCGTCAAGGCAGAAAATGGTTCCTGGACATAACACAACTGGCCATCTAGTGGGAAAGAGGGAAAACTACTACTTGGTTTGAGGCATTGCCCCCCTTTTAAACTCTCCGCTAAAGTCCAGTTAAGGGAAACCCTGGACAAAATTGTCTTAAACCCTATGAAGGCTGAAACAACTGTTTAAACCTTTTCTAACCTGACCAACAGCCAAACACAGTCTCGGGTCTGTGAGATACACCAGAAACCACACAACGATCGTGATTAAATAAAAAAAAAAATAAATCAAGTTGTGTTTAATATTTCATTGCAACTCGGGAGTGTCTGGAGAGGCTCGGGTGTACTGAGCACTACAGGAACACTGCAGACTCCTTCCTCCACAGAAAACTGTGACAATAGAGAAGGCAAGTTATGCTGGAGCAGGGGTAATCTGCCCAGGGTTGGTGCCCTCACCAATTTCCTTTTCCAAGAAGAAAACACACAACTCCTACCTTCCCTTCACACCTTTTCAGCCTGTCCTACAAGCTACCCACCAGAAGTTAGACAATGCACCCCGGCCTCAACACCTCCTCGAAATGTTACAAAACAGGACCAAATGTGCTAACCGAAAATCAATTTTCCACTGTTGTGACTTTTTCAACATCGCAGAAGGAGCCAGAGGAAAGGGCCAAGATCCCCTATTACCAAATCATCTTGGAACATTTTACCGTTCAAAGGGACCAGAAAGGAAAGCAAACGGGCGCTGTTACTGCCAGTCGTGTTTACTGGCGCTAAGCCTCACCAATGGCCAAGGCCCACGTGTCAACGAAGCCGTGGCTGTACAAGAAAAATTGCGTTATTTGCTTGACAACACTTGTGATGGCACCTCCGCTCTGAGCCGATTTAAACACCTCTCACAGAAACGTTAGGGAACAGAGCCGTAAGAAACTACGTTTGCAAAAGCAACATTCTCAGCAAACAACGGTGTCCTGGAGCTTGTACCGTGCAGTACGGAGAGGAAGTCTCGTCGATATTTGTTGCATTTCCCCTGCAGTAACTGCAGCGCTCAGCTGCACAGCGATGCCAACGACCGGCTGTAACAGAGTTGGCAATATTCACCTCCGTTCATTTCCAGTGTTTCTGCGCTTACCAGGCCAAGGCGATGCAGGTACCAAGCAGGCGGCCAACTTAGGGAGCAGAGAACGTTCCAGGGAAGTGCCTGCGTTCAAACGCCTGCGAACCGGGGCGTCCTAATTGCCAACACCCATAACGCTTTGCCCCGAGCCGGCACCCAGCTGCGCTATTCTGGCGCGCCACCGCTTGCAGAGAACCGCCCTGCAAAGCCTCGAGATGCTTTCTACCTTGTTTGACAGGGAAAATGAGGCAACGTGCATTTCGTAGCAGTGAAAGGAGTTATTACTCAGAAACGGAGACCGCAGCCTGAAAAGGGAGCATTAGGCACAGCATCCTGCCTGTGCTACCTGCCATGTCAGCAACCGCCCTCCGGGCGACTGGAATCCGATCATGTACCCCTTTGAGCTTCATCAACTGTTGTTGAAGCTGCGAGTAAGTGTTCCAAAGATGGCAGTAGTTTTGGTCAAGATGAAAACCCACTGTTTTCTTCACTTCTCCTTTCCAGTTCCACTGGTTATTAAAATCTAAAAAGAAAGAAGAGGAAAAAAAACCCCAAATGCAGAATAATTTCAACATCAAGACCCAGCTCTAAGCTACTGAGATCCCCAGCATGACTTGCACACTAGATAATTTCAAGAATCAGGGCGTACAGCCCTAGCAACGTGTCGGGGAGTTCTCCAAACGCCCTCCACGTCTCTCACGGTACCCGATGATTTCGTAAGTACTAGATGTCCAGGGGACCAGTGGTCCAGATGACTACGCTGTTCAGCTTCACCTTTTACATCACGTGTAACGCCGGCAGAGAAAGTACCCTGGACAGTTTTCATTTCAGGACAACTCACTAAGAACATTTTGTTGAACACTAAGAACTAATTAAATACACTTCATTCCCCATAGAACAGCAAATCTCTCGACGCTAGAGAAATTGTATCATTTCATTTCAGCGAGACAGTCGTGCTTTTCCAAAAATGTAAATTGTTCTTGCAGGGAGGAAGGGAGAGTGGCCTGGCAAAAAGAGCAATATTTGCCCTGATTAGCTCTCCTCGCTGTCTCACATTCGTTTTCTGCAAAAAATCTGATGTGGCAGCTTGTTTAAAACTTGTTTATTGGGAAGAGGTCATAAGCTGAGCACTGTTCAGAATAGGTCAGGCATCTGATTAAAGGTTGAATAAACTGAAATGCTCCACATGAATCTCCGAGACAGAAGCTTGATGAGGAGAGAGAGCTTGTCTTAGAAAAATGTTGCCAACTACCTACCATCGCAGGCAGCCAGCAGACTGCAGTACTGGTTAAAGGAGCAGGAAGATTAAATAATTGTGCTTGTCAGCATTAACAAATATCCAGTATTATTCTTCTGTACTCCAGGACAGGCTCTTGCTGGAAGAAAGCCCCTCTGCACAAGCAACAAAATAAGAAATCATACCAGCCTTGAAGAACTGATAGTCAAAACAGACAGGAGAAAAAAAGAACATCTTGAAAGGATCTGCAAAACAAAGGAAGGAAAAAAAACATCAGCAGCTTAGCCCAGGTCTCGTACCACCCCGGTGGGAAAGAAGAGAGATGGATTCACATCTCCCAAGACCCAGCCCAGTCACCGTTCCCCCAAAGGCCTGCCTTCCGTCTTTCTGCTTTTCACCGTATGCGGGGAAAATGAAAAGAAATTAGGGCGGGTTTCTGGGTTATATGTTGTTGCTGTTGCTATTACGCATTCCTGTCAGCTCCGATGTAATAATTTGAGCTGTGCTTTCCAAAACTTTGGAGACTGCAGTCTAAAGCGTGCTGAAGGCGATAGGCTGATTTCATTATTGCGGAACTGGAGCTGTAACGGCCTCCAAAGGTACAAGACAAACAGCGATACGCTTCCTTTCCTCCTCCTCTCACTTTCCACTTCACCTTCCAACTTCATCACGAAACTATGACAGAAAGCAGCCTGAAAAGGAGAAATTTCCCCTTTCCTGTAGCGCCAGCATCACGCAGCTTTCCTCTTGCCGTCCCCAGGTAGACTCCTGGTCAAAACCTGTAGCATCCTGCTACGCAGACTCATCTGGGATGAAACAACCAAAATCAATTCACAGCCTCTTTGTGAACTCCCAAGTAACTGGTACTTGGGAAAGGAAAGAAAAAACCCAACTTCCAGACAGTAAGAAAATGTGTAGGAAACAGAGTGGGGAGAGATAGAATAAAACAGGAGAACTCAAAAGTTTTCTGATGGGCAGGAAACTCCACCTAAAGAGTAAAATGGGATTGATGTTTTGAGAACGATTTCCTGATCCACAGCTGCATAGAGAAGGAACGGCCAAATTTATCAAGGGCAAGCGCTCGGTCCTTGCTACATCTCAAACCCTGGAGCTCTGATGCCCCGCACGAGATCTTCAGCTCGTGAGCATTCTGGGTCTCCTCGTGAAGCCCTCCCCTTGCCAGAGCTGAACTCAGCACCGCATACCACACTGCAGCACCGGGATAATTATTGAACCGGCAAAGATCTTACAGGAGCTCTGACCCTTAATTTCTCAAGCCTCTCTCATTCCTCAGAGCATTAAGTCCCTCTGGAGTGCCAAGTAAATCTCTCAAATCGTTAATTCCAGGCAGGCTTTTGCGAAGAGCTCCCTGAAGCACAAGGTGCCTACCTTCCTCAGGCAGCACAAAAGCCTCAGCCGTGCCACCACCCGACCGCTCCTCTGGTTAGAGTCCAGAACTGACAAGAGGGACTTCTCGAGTCCTTCTCCTGCCCTGCAGGGATGACTGGAATAAACCAGCAAACCTTTTGTGCTCTGGTTTGTCCAGCTATACAACAGGAGCTGGGTAGATACCATTTATGCCACTTAAATTACAGCTGTTGCATGTTACAGGGCCTGGCTTCCAGCATGCAAAGCACTGGAAAGTATAGTGAATTTTTAGCAGCTATTTCATTTCCTCATATGAGGCATTTTTATTGAGAAGTCATGAGAAGCTCAAGTAAGGCAATAAGGATGCTTCTGACGCGTGGCCTATCTTTTGCCCACAGCCTTCAGTACAGTGGCTCTGGAAAAAAAGAAAAAAAAAAAAAGGAAGGGGCAACAACCACAGCAGCGCCTCGCCTGTTACAGCGCTAAACAGAGCCTTTTCCCTTGAGGGGAACATGGTTCTGGCCTGAGAAGCACCCCAAACCTGTCCATTTGACAGACAATCCAGCCTGAGTGGTTTTGGTTTTGTTTTTTTTTTGCAGAGTGACAGAACAGTGTTGGCTGTACAAACATCAAAGGTATCAAAGCAGAATCACCTTTTAAAAATCAAAACAAATAAATAAAGTGTTTTATTATAAAAGAGTGCGAAGCACTGGGAAGAAGAGAAGGATGCAGAAGAACTGCGCTTCCCCACGCCTTTTTCCTTCTGCTCCTCAGACACACTTGCAGGATTTTCTCCTCCCCCCCTGCTCAGGACATTTCTCTCTCATATGCTCTCACCCTCTCTCTGCCTCCTCGTTGTAGTCTCCAGCAAAATGTCAGAGGAAGGGAAAAGTGACAAGCTTATAAGAAAATGAATATCTCATTCTGTTTGAATATTACATTAACCCCCAAGCTCCGCTGCTTCATTTGTCAGCTTTTTCAGAGCTCTCCATCTCTCCAGCACCCCTGACCTGGTTGGTCTGATTAGGAATGATCAATGTGCACATTTGCGGTGGAGCTCTTTGCACACTGCTAGACCCTCGGCCTTCAGTCACTCATGCAGATAATAACGGCACTTCGAGTCACTTGCCCATAACTCCAAGCTTCATTAAACAGGGGGGATGTCACCGAAAGTCCCTTTAACTGTCTTTTCGCTTCTCCGCAAGGGAAAAAAGCCTGACAGTGCTGAGAAATGGGATTTGGGATATAAATAAACCCCCGATTTGGGTAGTGCACTGCAGCCGGCCTGTGCGCACAAGTCTCCTCGTTCGGCGCGGGCGGGAGGAGAGGCGGGCTGGGCCGAGCGCCGCCTGGCAGGGAGCTCGCACAGAAACACGCCTGAGGTCAGAACGGCTTCAAAAGAACCGTTTCCCCCAAACGTCGTGAGCCAAACCCCCAAACGGAGAGCCCTGTCAATCACCACCTCTGCGGCTGGCTGTCGCGCTTCGGCACCAGGGGGTCCTTGTCTGGGGACGGCGCTGTGTCTGCTTGCACAGCCTCGCCGCACCTTACCCAGCACAGGCATCTTTGCTCGGAAGAAGTCCCTGCTCTGAAGGACGTGGGTCTTCTGCGAGACTTGACCCAGTGCCTGACAGGCAGAAATTGTCACTTGCCAAGACTGGTGATCCAGGCGGTGGCTGAACAGAAGCTCCCAGGGCAGCCACCAGGGAGGTGAAAGCACAGGAGCAGACGGAGCCCTGCACCCCAGCTGGCGACTGCTGCCACGCATTTAGGACTGACTCTCTTCTGATCCTAGGCATTTATCCTGCAGGCCATTCCCTGCCCTCCATCTGCACGTGTTGCCCACCTGACATATCTTCAAGCCCTTCAGCCATCTCCCTGGTGCCACAGGTAGGAAACCAAGGCCCTGGTTTGCTGAGCTTCTGCTGTGGGCTGTCAAGAGCCCCTGTAGGAAAACCTCTCGACCAGGATTCAGCTCTGGGCCCCTTGTCACCGGAAAATGTCAGCGTGAGCTCTGAGAAGAAGATGCTGAAGCAGCTGGAGGCTTTGAGTCAGTGCGTTTTGAAGCTGGAGGGGAAACACACACACAGGAAAGTGTTACTTCACAAAGGGAAAAAGAAATCTGGACAGGTACACAGCACTGCAGTACTGGCTACAGGGCAAAACCTGTTTCTTTTCTCATGTCCAAAGCCAGAAGATGCAATCAAAGAGAGGTTAAGTGAACCAGAGGAAACTGCAGGGAGAGGAATTAAACTTGAGCCTCCTGGATTTCAGCCCAGGGCTTTCCCCGCAGTTACAGCGCTGCCTGTCTGTGGATGAAGATAAATTTTAACAGACTAGAAGTGTCTGTAGGGAGTTGACCCCACCAGGAAGATGAACATCTGAAGATAACGAGTAGTTTGAAATGCATGAATAGAATATTGCGTAGCTACGTGGTCATGCAAGCCTTTCGTGGGCCAGCACAGGCCTCCCTCTAGCCCAACCCGTGCCATTTATAATAAAGAACAGAAAAAGTTTCTCCTCCTTCCATTTCAGATGGAGGGAAATAAGGGAAAGAGCCCCCAGTCTTCAAAATTTTCTCTCAATGTAAAGAAGGTGGACCTTAAGGTCCCATTTTAAAACGAAGATAAACTCCCAGACTGAGAGCCCAAGAAACACCAGGACACCTACCATGAAGCCCTGCGGTAAAAGATGGTTTTGCACAGAGCCGCTGCTGTCCAGCGGGTTCTTGGTCAGAGAACAGCTTGCAGGAACACTTGCTGGAAACAGCAAGATCTGCTAAGATAAGGACCTGTGTCATCACAGTACACACAGCCCCAGGCGGCCGGCCAGGGAACTCGCTGTCTGACCCAACACTTACGCTGAGAAAAGATGGCGTTAACAGAGGGATGCGAGACTAGACAAGAATTGAGCTCCGTGCTCCTGAGATCCAGCCCAGGCTTGCTCCGAGCTCTTCATAGCTTTCGAGGGTTGGATTTCAATCAACCCAAACATTTAGGTACATTTGGATTTTAATTTTCAGTGAAGCTGCATCTTCAGCTTAAAAGAAATACCACCATTGCTCTAGAATAAAGACCGTTGTCTTCATCCAGAGAAAAAGTTCCAACACTTGCAATGATTTAGGGCACCACATTTTTTAAAAGCTGTCTTCTTTCTCACTGCAGTTAAACTTCCCACAGGAAATGCACTGTTTTCACAGACGAACAGCCTATGATATTTCCCATCTACCCTAAAAATAAAATAAAAGTCTGATGAAGCATCGAGGGAAAAACCAGCCTTTCACTAGGTATTTTCCCATAGGAATGAAACCCAAACCCCACAACAACCCAGAAACAATCCTTTGCATTTCCAAGCCAGTTCACAGAGGGTCGAACCCCCGTCCCTGTACATGACTGCTGCCTCTCTGATCCCCAAGAAGCACGCCTCCCGCAGAGCACGGTACAAGCCATCCCTCCGCTCACTCAGCAGGTCTGAGCTGGGCACTGCTCTCCAGCAGCGCCTTCGGACAAGGTCTGCATCCTTTTCCTCCCCTGGCAATTCCTCCCAGTAGATCCTTCTACGCGCCTCAGCCACGTGTTGTGCCTGTCCTCTGAAGGCATGCTCCATGCACACAGACAGGCTCCCACCGCCTGCCATGGACTTTGGAGCGGGCTCACGTACCGTCACCCCTGCTAGGAGGAGTGACATATTCAGTACAAACAGAAGCCACTTCCTTTGGGAGACTCCTGACCCCAGACAGAATTTCCCTTGCCTCTGTACCACAGCCTGCAGAATGAGCCACTGTCTTTAAAACAAACACCCAAATGCTGTGCTGCTCATTAGCCCCACACTTTTGTCCCCTTATTCATGGGAAGGAGTACCTCGGCCATCAAGCAATCATTTCAGCAGAGCCTCACTGAATGGTGCCTTATTTACATGTGCCGTGCCTGCCCGGCCCGCCGCTCTCTTTGGCTGAACTCCGGCAAACCGGAGGGATTGTTCTAGCTGAAACAAGACACAGAGACCATCGGGACCAGGCCACAAAGACTTAAATAAAGGCAACAAGCACATAATAAAGCCACATGACAATTAACCGTTACAAAAGGCTGTCCCCTACAATCAGAGAGTGATGTATTGCGAGAGTTTTCATGACGGTTCTCCCTGCTTTATCCAAATCCAGTCATCCCTCAGGTTCAAGCAATTTCTGTGTTTTGCCGTCATTTTCTCCCTCTCTGCAGTACTGACCACAGGACAAGGAGCAGACCGATGAAGAGCTCGGTCATGGCACCCAGGAACACTTCTATACTAAACCTGCCTCTCCTCGTCCTGCTCTCAAGTCGGCCAAGATCACAGGCAGACACCGACATCCACAGTATCAGGTAGTGCGGCAACAGCTCAAAGATCAAAAGCACATCAAACCCCTCGATCAGGCCACTCATTTTATCCTCCGTCTTTTCAAGACAACTCCAGCCTCAGGTGGGAACCACAGCATTGCACAGCAGCTGAGACCCTCACCCCCCACATGTAACCAGATCCCAGCCAAGTCCCCCATTTCAGAAGAGCTATCGGGCTGCCCCCGAAGGAGCAACGGCAGGCAACACAGAGAGGAAAGGCGAGAGAGGGGTGCCAGCATCTACACCACTGAAGTAAGATCCATAACCCGCTAACAAGGTTAGTTCTGAGAGGCCAGTGATACTTACACTAACGTGGTCAGCTATTTTGCGCAGGCTCAGCATTATCTAACCGACCCTGAGCCAAAAACCAGCCCTGCTGTCCAACAAGTCACGGTCCTCACTCCGATACCCCGGAGATTTTTATAAAGGAGAGTATTACAGTTTGGCCATCTGAATGCCACCGTGTGATTTATGAAAAGGGAGTATTGTCCAAGTTGCCCCCAAGGCCACTGAACTTCTACGGAAAGGAGGTGCGAGGGGGAGGAAAGGAATGTTGGACACACAAAAAAAAAAAAAAAAAAAGGAAGAAAAAAGGCAATAAATATGACATGCTTGTGCTGTTTAAGGGAAGTGCAGCCTGAACCCCAACACCTGCTGGATGTAATGGACTCTGAAGTGTTGTTTCAGAATTAATCAAGTCATTTAAAATCATAGCTGTAGTCTCCATTCACTACTCCTGTGCATAAACGCGCTGATCCCGATACTAATCCATGTCGGGTGACTTGAGCAATATATCACCATAATTGCCATTTTAGGGCTGCAAATTGGAACTAAAATAACCAGATGCAAAAGAGATGGCCATATCATACTCTCAAGATGGATCTTCAAAGTTCAAGGAGAGTTCAAGCATGGAAGAGGCAATAGAGAGGGGTCAAGTGTAAGGAGATTGTTCATGTTCAAGAGGAATTAACTTTACAAATATATTGTTTCTGAGGTGGTAATTGTACCGTCTTACAGCTATTCATACCTCATTTAATCTTTGCATTCTTCTCAGCCATTAGAGTGATTGTTCCTCATTGAAATAAATCTGATTTCGACAAAATATTCTGTTTTAAAACTGCAACTAATTTTCCCCAAGATTTTTTTGCTTTAAAATAATTCTGTCTGAAACCACACAGCCCAGAACCAGCTACGAGATCTTCAAACTACGGGCTCAGCATCCACGCGCAAGGCAATGCACTGAGGCTGCCAACTCATTTTATTGTCAGGGAAATAGGAAGTCAGACTACCTTACGACGATTAACAAGCACAGAGCTTGAGATCTCATCCCAAAGAACGTTAAGAGCGCTGTTCTCACTCAAAATAATGTGGCGGGTCTCTGTGGGCCTGGTCTGGAAGCTTCCAAGTATTCAAGCACTTCAGCTACCACGGATTTTAAGGTTACCAACACGGCCTATTGAAGTATGTTATTTCCCATATAATTTCACAAACAAAAGTTCACAAAATGAGAAAAGACAGTCGTCAGCAACAGACACGGAGCATTCAAGGGCGAGACTGTAACAACAGTAACAAATTGTACCGCTTCATTTTGCTCAGGCTTACAACAAAGTGACTCTACCATAGTCAAATAAGCCTACCTGCCCTCAGAAAACAGCAGTCCTAACACCGCTCCCCAAGTCCTGTAAAATCAAAACAAGAGGCATTTTAATAATCCGTAGGGCAAGCGCATCAGCAAGTTCTAAGCAGCTCATCAGCACTACTTTAAGATATTTCCTTATCTGATAAGCTTCTCTTTTTCAGAAGTCAGATGAGCCCATTAATTATGTGTTCCTTTTCCCAGCTTCAAATCGCACCATTAAAGTACGATTTCAGCTTATTTTTGAAGTACCACCAGACCTAAGAATTACTGTCGGCATCTAACAAGTCATCTACGCAGCCGAGAGAGAAAACGCACGTACCATTGTTTCTATAAGGCTGGCTCATAAGAGTCTCCACTGCAAAGCAGTGATTTAAACTTGCTCCTGCTACAACTCCGGCAGACAAAGGGACAGCTTTTCAGCCCGTGTAAATCAGCACAGCACCATTGTACTTTGGAGAGCTATGCTAATTCATCCCGTGGAGGATCTGGTGACCTGAGCACGTCCAAACAATGGCATTACGGAAAGCTAATGTGCTATGGGTTACTTGATAATTTCTGCAGCATAATTGGCCAACATGGAAACGTTAGAAATGATTGAAGTTCATAACTAATTGCAACCATTACCGAGACAGCATTATTTATGATTAACTGCATGTAGCAGGCCTGATTCCGACTTCACTCACATCTCGTTCCAGTCAGTTTTTTGACAGGTAGCTTGGGACGCTTCCTGGGTGCCCAGCTTCTGGAAGGGGCCAGCCCTCACGGCGACAGCTCTGTTTTCAGCATTTAAGTTCTACATCACCCTGAGGACATCAGGAAAGTCAGGTCTTCGGTGCTCGAACTCTAGAACGGGCGGAAAAAAGCCCGCATTTCACTCACTGGTTGATCTCCCTGTCAGCAGAACCGTACTAGCCCACCCGCCGGGTCACTGCCTGCCCCTGGTGCTCGGGCAGCGTGGTGGCTTGTCTCTTGACTCCCACATTCACGGGGCTGTCAGGTCGGGTGGGACTACTGCAGCCTCATCCCAGAGGTTCAGCACTGGCAGCACCTGCGTTTCAAATAGCCGTACTTTGTATGGAATTGGAACAGAGCAGACAGATTTCCTCTCAAAGCTTACATTGCGTTTACAGTCCAAAATAAACAGCTTGAATTTCCAATTTTCTTCCGTAGGTGTGACCACTGAGTCCTGACGGGAGCTTTTGGGAGCTGGCTTCTCTTGCAAGTCTGCTTTCAACTACGGGCGCTCAGCTTCGAAACCTGGCTGGCGGGACGATGACTCACGGCAGCATTACTCCAGTAACTTTGCAACTTCCTAAACAGAGAGAAAAAAAATCAGTGTGAATTCAACCGTTACTCCCCTGAAGAGAGACACATGCACACAAATATATATATATATTAAAAAAAAAAAAGTACAAAAATCGAGTCTTCCACTAAGTCCCCTGGCTGGACACACTCGTTACGATTGACGCAGCCAAGTCAAAGCCTGGAATCTCTTGCACAGAACAAACAGTTCCATATCTTTATTTTCCCGAGAGCCCTTGTCTAAAAACAATCATCTGCAAATTGTAATTTTTCTCCACCTTTCATAAACATCAGCAATAGTGCAGCCCTCTCTCCCCCTCTCTTTTTCTTATTCAGGATATCAGGCAGATAAGAGTTATCAGTAAAGGTCATCCTCAATTTCTGTACAGAAATGATCTGTCTCCGGTATGTAATAAACATTTATCCATGCCTTTATTAGCTATATTGGATCTGACAGTTCTGTTAAACCATTTTCTTTCATTTTGCTAGGTCATGACGGTTAATGCTGCTAAAAAATCTCATCACTGCTTTTGATCACTGTATTGTCTTCTCAGTATTATCAGGATTTTGTAAAGGTAAGCACTGGCTGGAATGACCTATTAAAGTTACAGCCCGTTGAGTTCCTGGCTTTTTTTCTCACCACAATAAAAAAGCGAAGGAGTGCAAAGCATAAATTCTACTTTCGGGGTTATATTTAGTTGTGCAGTTGACATTTAGTACGGCAGTCACTTTAAGCCCACTTTGCATTGGTTTTGCTCCATCTTTTTCACATCCTTGGTTTTCTGAAATGGTGTTGGAAGCCACACCATGGGAAATGAGCCCAACTAGTGGGACCGAGAGGTGGTGTCCCAGTTAACCCCTACCGCACCGGCAGCACGTTAGGCATCTGCTCAGGATTTTTAAACAATTCCCATGATTTACGAAGCAGACTCCATCTGCAGATTGAGAAGCATTTAAAGCATTTCCATTCACTCTCACGCGCTCCTGGCAGAGCGGCACGTATTCCAAACCCCAGCAATCGGCAGCAAAACGCTGGAAGATGTTCACAGTTAGGGACCCACGTCAGACTTGTGGCAATTCGCATCTCCCTCCAACGAGGTCTATGTTTCCATCACTAGGGCAGACTTTCCTCCAGCTTAACACGAGCCGGCTGCATCTAAGCCCAGGTGCCTTGCTTCATCCTCTGCCCATTGTTCTCCCTTCATGCCTACAGCAAGTTCATCTCTACAGTGTCTGAGCACGTGGAATCATTTTCAAACTCACTGTTGTACAGCATTACTTCAGGGGAGGCCAGGGGGGAAAAAAATCAACCAAGAAGCCCTTTGTATGCCTTCTTGGGCTCCTCTTGCCATGCACCATAGGGCCACCATTCTGCAGTGAGATCAACCAGCATAATTCTCACTGCTACAGGATCAAAGCATTGGCCCCCTGACCCAACAGACCAAACTGCTCCCCGACTGGCATCCTGGTACAAACTGCTGATTTAACACGGTCTCGTGCCCTGTGTCAGTCAGCATACAGCCACTGCAGCTCAGCGGTCCAGCTGGTAACGTACCACCGCGCCACGACACCGGGCTGCTTATCTGAAGTGGCCCCACGCTTTCCTTCCTGTGGAGCAATACGTACGTGTCACTGGGGCCTTGACCCAGAGGCCTGTTACCCCACAGGTCGACCGTGAGGCAAAGCCAACCCCCGGCCCAAATCCAACCCCTGTCCATCCAGCAAGTTTTCCCCTCAGAAGTCAGGAGAGGCGGTGCAAGAGCGCTTTCCCCAGCCCATTCTCAGGGAGCCCCAGGGAGCGAGCAACACAACGTCCCTGCAGCAGCAAACGGCTCCCTGCGGAGGATCCGACGGACGGGCTACAGGGCAAGTAATTGAACTTCTTCCTCTGGCGGGGTGGCGTGTTGCTGTCGGGGAAGAGAGCAGTACTGACCCTCTCAGTCCCTGCTGCTCAGACTGCTTTGATTCCGAGTGGGGAAATAACATTTCTGTATCAAACAAACAAAACCGTGTGGATTTCCCTGCGGATGGGCAGCTCTGTCAACGCTTCCCCCTGATTACCTGGGCTCCTCAGGAGCTCTACAGCCCTCTTTTAATGCTTAAAATCATAGAATCATAGAACCATAGAATGTTTTGGGTTGGAAGGGACCCCTAGAGGTCATCGAGTCCGAGCCCCCTGCAGTCAGCAGGGACACCTTGAACCAGATCAGGCTGCTCAGAGCCCCGTCCAACCTGGCCTGGAATGTTTCCAGGGATGGGGCCTCCACCACCTCTCTGGGCAACCTGTTCCAGTGTTTCACCACCCTCATTGTAAAGAATTTCCTCCTTATATCTAGTCTAAACCTACCCTGTTTTAGTTTAAAACCATTATCCCTTGTCCTGACTTTAGTTTAAAACCATTACCCCTTGGTTTCTCTTTTCGAGGCAAACGTAGTATTATTTCTGTGCTCTGTGGTTCTCCCCAGCCACCTTTGTTACCGGCAACACCAGTACACGCTGAAATAAAGACAGTGCTTGGGCCCAGCGTTACCCTTCCCAGCGACCCACGGATCCTCGGACAAGTTATGAAAATGAGCCAAAACCAGAGTGAGGAGCCCATACGCTCCCTTGGGGGTGGCAAAACATACATATGATGTCAGTTTTAATTAAGACATCACAGCAGCCACTTGCAGAAATTGGCATCCTAAAAGATACCGGTGCTCCTGGAGATGCCTATATCCTTAAGGTTAAAAAGAAGAAAGGCACTAGCGACTCTATTCAACTAAGAGATCCTATAAGGACCTACACCCCCTACAGAGACCGTTTTGCCAATGGGATTTGGGTGTCTCTTGCCACGGGTATTCACTGAACGTGAGGTCTTCCTGGTCTCACGGGTGATTTCCAACACCAGCCCAGAGGAAGCACTGGCAAAGCATAAAGGCACAGGGAATACTGAAGAGCAGGCCCTGTTCTCAGCTGCTGAGCCTTCACAGAACTGGGATCTATCTGCAAAGGCAGTAACGGGAACGCAGTAACTGCTCTCAAACATACCTCAGCAAAGTCTCATTTTCAACGCAACTCTGACAGCCTCCGTGGGCCATCTAATACACGTTCAACCGGCTGTTCCGTGCTGTGAGGATTTGGGAATTGGCGAGCTGGCGCTGAGCAGAGGTCCCTTCGGCCTGCTGTCCCGCCAACCACTGTGTTGGGAAACAACAGGTTCAGAAGGTGCAGGTATCCAACAGAAACCTGTCCCTAGAAGGAGCACCCTCCTTATCCTCACTGAGTTGTAAACACTCGGCTGACTGCAGAAGTGGGCAATATGGGGATACTACAGACAGTGACTTCACTGAGCTATGTTAAATATTCATAGCTAAACCTACTTTCTGCACAGAGCCCTCTTTTCAGTTATAGACTGTAACAAGGGGCTTGACGTCAGCACTATAAAAGGGCGTAAGATCTCTTCCTGCAAGCAATATATTGCTTTTCAATTTCCTCAAGCGTCCCCTCGTTCAGCAGTAACAACCCATGCTCTTCTCTTCTTCTCTCCAGTTGCACCCAGCTGTAGCTTCCCTGACTTCCAAAGGCAAACGGCGATGGACGAACCTGGCAACTCACAAGAAAAACAAGCAAAATGTTTTCCTAGTCTCCACGACAACGGGCATATCAAAAAGATAAATCTCTCCTAGTGCTTCTCCATATGCTCTCCACCTCCCTGTGTTCTCCCAGTCCGTGTTCACCGCGGGCTGTGTGATACACACCTGCAGCAGGAGAAGAGGTCCTACCTTCTCAACAAAAACGAAGGGCAACCGTGTATACGCAGAGGCTTGTGTCTCTGCTGCCAGGACACTGGTAAGCCCCAGGGAAATGCAGGAATTCCCTACCCTGGCTTTCTGCCTGCCAAAAATCCCACAATGTTCAACAAAGGAAGATCAAGGGTGTTAACCCCGATGCCCCAGCTAACTTAACCCAAACCTTGTTCCCGGTACCCACATTTGGAGAGAGAGGCCTCTCTTCCTTGTCTCTAAATGGCCACCCAGCATAAGTATCTCCCCATAATAATTCATGAACGGGCTTCAAATGGTGCAGGCTTGGAAGCGGAGGTTGGCTCAGACACGATTATCCTTTTCACCAGCCCAAGTTAGAAGCGCAGACAATAGACGCACAGACCAATAGATGCACTCTGACCTTGATGTTTCAGACCACCAGGCTGTCGAACAAGAGGCAGGACCCCTGTGGTCATGGGAATCGCCAGCGTGTGTTTAAAACCGCAACACCGTGTTTATTGGCGAACTTTGCCTAAGCTCTCTTTAACATTTTTCAGGTGCATACCTACTTGCAAAATTTTATGCGCTCCGCATACGCGCAGACATACACACAAGCGTAAGGCGAGGAAGAGAAATAGGTAACGCCTCATAACAGCTTTTAAATGACCAGTTAGCAGCAGCCACTGCCCGAATTTTTCCACTTATCGCCCCTGCTCCTTCAGTTCCTTTGATAAAGATTTGCTCCTGAACCTTCTCATACCATGAACAGGACAGTCTGTGCCCTATTGAAGATGACGGCTTTGGCCCAGGGCCCCGTTTCCTATGTGTTCTGCTTAAAAACAGCCAAGTGGTTTCTGATGGCGAGGGGCGACTGAATTGTTGATTCACGTGCTACAGAGAATTCCCCTTTAAGTGGCCAGCTTTGGCAGGCTTCGCTCGCTCTCGGTACAGTTCTACCTCCACACGTCAGAAGAGGACCCCAAGTGGACAGGGGACAAACCGGTTTTGAAGGGCCAGTCTTCCAAGAAGAGGGAAGTCCTGATGCCTGACTTCCATACGAGCTAGCAGGTCTGTGCAAAGCAGCGAGAACACCCATTAAAATCACCTAATTGACCAATTCGCCAAGTTATTTGTCTTGAAAATGAGACACTTAACATGCCCTGCTATGTACTGACGAATTTTAGTAGCGAAGAATAAACACAGTCCTAAAAAATAAAATCCATATCCAGCTAATGCAGCTGATAGTTAATGATTACAATATGTGACACTTCAAATACACCGAGTCGACGACATTTAGCTGATTTGTCTTCCCTATTTTTTGCTAAGCAGGTTGGCAAAGGAAGAAAAACGGTTGATCTACTAACAAGTTTAACACAACCTTGAAATAAATTACATTCAAAAGCTAGAAGCCTGACTCAGTTCAATAGTTAAATCATTTATTCCTAGGCTAAAAAAAAAAAAAAAAATTAAAAAAAAAATCCTGCCCTGAAGTCATTATCAGCATGATCCTCTATTTGAAGTCTCGCAAAATGTTCAAGGAACGGCCCTGGTGATTTGGCCAAAAGGAAACAACGCACTCAGCGGTTCTATGCAGGCCAAAGCAAATGGAGACTCCCCGTATGAGAATATTAAATTATTATGGCTTTTGCAACAGGGGGCACAATTGTTAGTGGCCCCCTTCCTCTGATAGCCAAGCTGTGCTCCTCCCTGCCGAGAGCATTCATTGTCATACCTAATATTTGCATGCTTTGATAATAAGAAGATTGTCAAGATAATAGCAGGGAAGTTTCAGTAGAAACTCAATTTTCAAAAGCCAGCTGTGCACGGCCCCAGTCGCTTTTTCTAAGAAGATGCCTTCAAAAAGCAAAATTAAGCCTTGCTCATGAGAAAAAAAGAAATTATTCCCCTCCCCAAAAGAAGAAGAAGAAAGGAAAGAAGGGTTATGGGACACGAGAAGGATGAAAACCACTTCCTGGAGAAATTATTTTTACATGAGTTAAACTTCTTTTTGTTCCCAAAAGCATTTTGGTCACTACAAGCAAATAACACTGCAAACAGAAGAGCAGGTCTTAAATCAGAGAATAATTACCTTTGTGAGCTTTATTGATTGCACTGATCTAGCTGAAAGAGTTTGGGGGCTTTTCCCGCTCATCCACCTTTTTGCATGACATAACCATTCAATAGCTCAAATGAGGTGGGACATAATGTGATTTTTGGAAAGAATGGTACTATTGTTGAAGTCAAAAAAAAATCTGTATTTCTTAGGGTTTTGGCAAACTTGCTCCTTTGTCCACACAAAATAATGGCTTAAAAAAGCAAGGAAAAAGAAAAAAGTCCGGTCCCTCTCCCCTTTTGCCCTTTATCCCTATTTCAGACTACGTCATCCTGAGTTATCAAGGCTGAGGTACTTTTAAACATTCGTGAAAAAGCCCCACAAGGGTAAAGATGATGGGCCGAGCCCTCGGCGGACCAGAAGGCAAGCCTCCTCCCTGAAGGTCGGGAGGGCTACCCAGCAACCTGCAGCAGCCGAAGGACCGTGCTGTGGCCAGCCTTAGGCAGTCTGCAGTGTCTCGTCAGTGCTTTTTGCTCACTTTGGCCTTGGTTTACACTTGAGATTTTTTTTTTTAATGTCATCTGAATTAAAGTATTTGCCAGTGCCACCCACTCCTCTCCAACTCAGTTGAGATGTAGAAATTAGATACTGGCTTCTGGGTTCAGGGACTTCCTGTGAACGGATGGCACTGAGGTGTGCAGTAACCTCAGCCCCGAAGCCCTTCTCACCCAACACAGAGAGAGGGAGGATCAGGGACAAAACCAGCCTGCCGCCAGGACACTGCGCGATGAAAAACCATCTAACGCCAAGCCAACCATCACCCTCTCCTGTTAACATCTCTGCAAGTTGCACAGGTCTGTGTCATTCTTTAGCATCACTGAATTCACAGAGAACACTTCATACAGTCCGAAACACATGTGATCGAATCCCACGACATTTTAGGCCACTAGTACTGAGCACCGAGTGCTCATGATGACATCTGTATTCTGACCCTGTGTAGGGAAGAGGAAAAGATCAACTTCAGCTCTTGGGCCTGCCAGCAGCGATGCATTCACTGAGCCCTCTCAGATTTTTTTTCCCTACTATATAGCAGAAAGCAGACTTTACAGGACAAGCGTCCATAGCCTGCTCCATTCTCCACACATGTTTCAACCTTCCAGCAGCCGACGGGGTGATGTACCCGGGAGGTTCTGGACACCACGTGGCTTCCTACGTTTCTGTCCCTTGTAGGCTGCCAGAGAGTCAGAAGCGGCTAGAAGGCACGCACAGAAACCTATCCGTTTTTCACATGAAAACGGGAACGTGCCTTTGCGCTGGCTTGCGCCCTGTAGGGTTATTTATACAGCGAGAGTGAAATGAGCATAAATTACCAACAGGTGAAATGCCTTCGCTGACTCACGTTTGCAATGAATCGCTGTCTGAGCAGGAAGAATCGCAGACGGCTCAGCAAAGAAGAAGAGCGAAAGCACGGAGGATTGCCTAGGCGGGGCTGGAGCGCCAGGCAGGACCCTCTGGAAAGACTTGTCTTCGAAGGTAAGGGTTCCCCGCAGCAGCCAGCAAGCGGCCGAGGGAGCGGCAATCTGTAAAAGAAATCAACAACTGTCAGCAGAGAGGTTCGCTAACTTGACACTCCTAAGATAAATAAATACTAAAATAAGAACGGCAAGTCATACCCTCACCTCTGCCAGTTCTGCCACCTGCAGAGAGGGTTGAAGAGCAGATTGCAGTAGGCATAATTCATCATTTCCTCCCACTGACTGATTCGGACAATGGTATCTCCCCTGCTAGAAGACAATAAAAAGACAACGAAAATGTTTTTTAAAATGCTTTCAAGTACACCCCATAATTCTAGCAGGGTAGAGACAGACACACGTTCATGCAAACGTCGTCTCAGCTCGGATTAAGGAGCTTACAGAAAGCGCACGCGCCACGTATATTCATACACGCACACGCATACATCCAAACATGCGTGCTTGCTGTGGAAGAAAATAAACGTTCCCGAGTAGTAAGCCGACTCGCAATGGGCAATTAAACATCCCACAGCACACGCCCATTAGAGGGAGATCTTCGTGGCCTCCAGTTGTTATTATTTCTGTATTATACTTTCTCCCATTGTTTGGATTCTCTGGAGTTCCCTCGGTGTACAGGACAGCAGAAAAGCAGGTGGCTCTCATTCGCGGCATTCAAGCCCATATTTAAAACAGCGAAACTGAACCGCTTATATTTTACATGGGCTATGTTTTACAACTGGGCTCTTGGATTTGCTGGTTTCCTTGCAGGCGAGAAAGCACTCAACACATATTCACTACCGTGGCACCAGCTCTTGGGGGGAAAAAACAAAATTAAAAAAACCCAAAGAACCAGAAGCATCTTCAGCGTTATCTGGGATCCCCGGCCTCCCGTAGGAGGCCAAGGGAAAAGCTGCATCGACCACCACCACCCTCAGCTGAAGTCAAGCGAGTGGAAACAGCTTCAACGCCCCGACAACTTCATTTCTCTCCCTCTCATGGGGCCCGCGCTCCCGCGCTTTGGCTTTGAATTCCTGTGTGCCGCTCACTGGCCCTTTAGGAGCTGACAAGTTGACCTCACCGTGCCTTTCAGGAGGAAATCTTCAGTAGAGCACGAAGAAGAAATCAAAGGGGTAGAAAGCAAGGAACCAACCCCAATTTTGACTCCAAAACATAGGAGTCCCTTACAGAGCATACAGAATTTGAGGGTCTTCCTGGCTTTTTTTCCCCCTCGACCAGGCACGGGAGCAGGCATTTTGCCGGGAGCTGCTCAGCCTGCAAAGCCAAGGGTAGGGCTCCTGCCCGCGACACAAGTTTATCCTCAAGCTAGCTGATCTGCTCCTTTGAGAGGGGCAGTATGGGACAGGGAAGGAGAGGGGGAAGGGGGAGAAGCTTTTCTTTACACTTGTGCTGTTCTGAATGTGGACCATCTGTGCCCCCAGCTGGAGTGCTGGAGATGGTCTGGCACTTGAACCACACCATATTTACAGATCTAAACACAAATGGCTACTGCCTGATTGTTTCATGATTCATTAGTCAGACAAGCTCTCCTCTCCCGCCAGCACAGCTGTTACAGAGTAAACCTTTGTCACTTAATAGGCCTGATTATTACTTTCCATCAAAGGTATTGATCTGTGTCATCTCTACTTAAGGGAAAAGGGGAGAAGCAAAAAGGGGACCAAAATGTGTCGGGAAAACAAGAAGGGGGGCGGGGGGGAAATTAAAAAACAATGACATTTGTATGGTGACTAGAGGCACCAGTCAATACGTTTAATCTCTCCTGGATGTACTGTATTCATGTATTCATTTACCACAGCGACTAGGTTACTCGTGGAGATGAAACGTCTCACATGATGTGGCATTCCTTGCACCGCACCAGACTGCTGCAGTCACACAATATGGCCATGCATATAATTGCTCGACCAAATACACAACGTGAATTAACAAACAGTATTTAAAAAAAAAATAGAAATCAATTAAGTCATGCAGCAGAAGGTAAAAATACAGGTTCATCTCTCAATGGCACGAGACTAGACGAAGAGATTGATAGCGAGACTTCACAGACTCATCCCAGGGTTAAGCCCTCGCCCACCCAAGTCAGCGGTGCTACTTGCATTTACGCCAGTGGAGGAGCTGGCCCTTTTTGTTCAGCAAACGAGCTCGGGGTAGGACGTGGTCCGTTGGATAGTTGCAATGCAGAGTGTATTTACCACAGCTTGAGAGCTTCTCGTTGCTCCGGCGGCCGCCTGACAAGCTGCCATTGCAGCAACTGCCGTGTTATTGCAAATTCACTCACTCCGTTGGCGGGAGGAGGTTTGCCACGGCCAGATTGAGAGTTTCGCCGCCTCTCTGACTCACAACACTGTTATCAGCAGCGTGGCTGCTTCCCTGCTGTACCTGAGGTGGAACCTGGTACCCCCCGCCCCGGTGACCAGGTGGACAGTTCAGAGCCAGGGACGTGGCTCTGCAGGCAGGCTCGGCTGCGGCAGTGGGGAGCGAGCTCTCGAGGAAGGATGGTTTCACTCCTCCCATTTTCCTTGCGTTTAAGGCCTCGTCTCTGCTGAAGCCAAATCCCAAAGCCCTTGTCCAGTCTTCCACCAGACTGAACAGCAGTGAAGGTCTGGGAACTACGGGAGAGGAAAGGAGCGGCAGCAGGGACCGCTTGCCTTGCGCCCACAGCAGCACAACAGTGCTGCTGCTCAGGCTGCTGGATTCCAGGAGGAATAAAAGCTGTAACTGCATCTTCAGAGCCGAACAGGACATATAAAACTAGTGTGAATGTTTTAACTGCTGCATTCAGTTTTCCCTTCCCATTCAGGAACAGTTTCAGGAGCAACCCCAAAACCGCTGCTGGTCAGCTATCCCATAACATGTTCCTTCTGGGTGAAATCCACTCCCCTCGTTCCAAGTCTCAATAGCTTCGGGACAGAGCAAGGAAGGCCCTTTTTAGCCCTTGTGAACCAGAGAAGTGCAGGACCCCAACTCACTCCTACACAGCATAGGAAGCCCTTGGTTATAGCAGCATGCACACCTGCACTCTAACTCCTGTGTTCCAAGTAGCGAGCAAGGTCTAACACCGAACCAGCTCTTACAGGGCGGGATGTATTTTCCACATGAGAACACAACAATAAATAAATGCATAGGCCACCGATAAATACTCAACAAAGGGGATCCTCTGGTTTCCTCTTGCAGCTTGTTTGCGGCGCAGCCCAGCAAGGACCGCCTCCATTTTCCCAAGCTTCCAACAAACTCCTTTTCTCCCCACGGACACCTCTCAAGAGCAGCCTATAAACACAGGGAGCTTCTCCTCAAACCAGGACTTGTGTTTTCAAAGCAGACCGGTCAGTAAGGTGTTACACAGGGAACAGCAGCCCCTTAAGGTAAAGCACTGCTGAGCGAACGAAGGCGCAAGAGCGGGAACCCAAATCGGGGGCGTGGAAGCCCTGCTCAAAGCACGTTGTTTCCACCCGAGGCGAGGCTGTCCCCGGGGCCGTACCTGCTGTGCCCAGCCGGGTCCGGCCCAGCGCGCCCGTGGGCGAGGAAGCGATCGACGCTCTCGTGAGAGAATCTTATGGGTGCGTGTGCGGCCATGACATGCGACGTTCTTCTCCAGTCCCGCTTCCGCCCAAAGCTCTGAAACAGACCAAAACACACATGCTTTTCTGTCTAAATCTGTGCCCTAAGGAAACCCGGCCCCTCCACCCCAGTATTTCCCCCAGCCCACTAAGATCCCGTTTCTACCCACTCACTCCCACGCCCCGAGGCTTATGCATTTTCACCCGATGGAAAGAAAAATCAGAAGACTGCAGCACATGACACCAAGCAAGAGTGGTGGCACACACAATCCATGGGAAAGTGTTGCTTGGCAATCCCGCGTGCGCTCCGCTTCCCGCCAAGGGACCGGCGTTGTCTCCGTGCCAGGAAATCAGCCATTCAGCTAACAGGCAAAGCAGCGGCCACAGAAGACGGAGAAGCAGAAGGGAGCCGTCAAACCCAAGAGACACGCTTTGCTCTCTTCTCCTCACGCGCTACAACAAATAGCAGGGGGGTAGGGGTGGGTGCGGGGAGCGAGGGACCGGAGAGATGCTGTAAATTTTAGCTTAAGCCATTTTTCTTCCTTAACTCATTAGAAAGGTAACTGCTTAGTCAGTGGTTAAAGGGGGACCAAACCCAACGTACTGAGGCGGTATCTTAGAGCTTAGGTTATGAGCAAAAACCTTCCCATTTATGAGCTGTCTTGGAACGGAAAAGGGTGTAAGTTTGTCACTGAATCATTTAGAAGTAGGCTGAATAAAACAGTCAGGAACAGGCTGTTGGGAACAATCCTGCAGTAGGCAGGCCTTTGCCACTGTCGATGCTTCGTTTTCCTCCCTTGGAGATGATGTTTGAGTCTGGTACGTGGTGACAAGGCTAGAGCAAGCAGCCAGCAAGGGAGAGGAAAGACACACAAAAAAAAAACAAGAAAAAAAACCCCACTCAAGTAGCTCTCGACTAAAACCTTAGTTTTCCAAACTCTGCCCGTTCTTGGAACTTGCTGATAGTAGGGGTTTATTATTGATTCATAGAACCTTCTTAACAAGGCGCTGCTGAGACACGCCAGACTTATTTTTCTTCCTTTTCTCACCGAAGCAAATCAGGAGCAACTGCACCTAAGCCCAACATTACGCCTGCCGTCAGTTTAGCCCAGTAAGACCCTGAATAGAGAGCATGACTAGCAGCACCTCTTCGACTTCACAGCAAAATTCAGGTAGAAAACCTTTTCCTCTAACACATATCAGAACCTGCTCCAACACCCAGAGTTATGGATCTTTCTTTCTTCCCAAGTCAACGGGTGCTAATGGCCCAGGTGAATTTCCCAGCCGTTTCCAACACTGAGTTCCTCCCTTCCCCTGTTGTTTAAAATGAACGCCTCTGACAGCCTTGGCAGGCACAGGAGGCCTAAGGCACGGATGGCGTGACCTACCTACGTGCCAGAAGCATAGCTCTGACTTTTCTGAAAGACACTCACTTGCATTATTTTTCTCTCACTTGTGCCTCTGTTGCTATGCTCAAAACAAAGCTGTATTAATTCACACCTACATAAAGCAGAGGTTTAACAGGTCAGATCCAACGGTGTCAACTGACAGAGCTCTGCCGAATCCGAAGGACCCACTTTGCCCAAGTATTTCCTGGTGGGAAGACCTTCCCTTTGAGAAACTGCTTGCAGCACCACTGAAAGCCTATCGTCCACAGTTCTGAAAGGGCTTGGGGGACATCCCAACAGAGCTCTCCGGAGGGCTGCTTTACGAACTAGAGAGTTCTTCTGGCAGCTGCCTGGGGCAGCAAAAGTGTTTCTAGACTCTGGGTTGCAGGAGTGGCTGCAGCCTGAAGAAAGGGGCCAACCACTCACAACTTGCCTCGGGCCACAGATGCCTTCACTCCAGATCTGAAGGGGAGTGCCATAAAACTCCTTGTGGCTAGAGATGAGAGGGTAAAGCAGGAGCAAAGAGTTCTCATCTCACCTTCCACTCTTGGCTGTGGCAGAAGGATGGCGAGGCTGCAGCAACATCTGACCGAGTCCATCCCCACATTTTCCTATAAATATATATGTTGCAGCTGGTATAAATTGCAGCAGACCCGTGTCAGGTTCCTTCTGCGAGTCTCGTGAAGTACTGCGCCTTGCAACTGAACTGTGTCATCAGCTGAAGACATCTTCCCTGGTAGGGGAGGCGGGGAAAGGAAAAAAGAAAAAAAAAAAAAGGGAAAGCTTCAGGTCAAACGATTGATTACAGTTTTGAATTACAGGGGGCTATTGATTTTTCATTAAACACCATGTACTGCTGTAAAGCGGAAAAAAAGTAATTCATTGATCAGAGCTGTGGGCCATGTTCACTTATTGGCTTCCTGCCACATCCCATTATTCCCAGTTCTAAATGTATATTGAAGTCAGTTCATTCTAATCATTGCCTCCTGTCACCAGAAATGTCTCTCAGTAACTATTAGTTTAATCACCCCTTTCTTACAATGGTAATGAGTGATAATATCCAGCATTATGGCAGATTCATGAATATTATTCATTGTATTACAGCGTTGCATTTCACAATGCTACAGTTAAGGGTCTGTCAGCATTTCCATTACAAAGCCCCCAGGCCTGGGACCTTATAAATCACTCCTAAAAATTCGCTGCTGGCAGAAATAAGAAGTGGAGGGTATCTCGGTTCTGGAGAGAATATTGTTGGAACTGCTCTCTGCAAAATCTTTCTGGCCACAGTTTAGCTGCATTGAATGAGTGCTGGAAAGGGGAGGAAAAAAAGGGGGGAGAAAGAAGAGGAACTTTGCCAGCTCAAGCTGCTTTTTCCAATTGATTAAAATGCCATCATTTCAAAAACAGGATGATCTTGCTGTTACATTGGACGGCGATTCAGGAGACAGGCATTCTCCTCCTGAAGCTGACACACGCAGACAGCACGACCATACTACCTTGCCGATAGTGACACTTCAAATTTAAGAACGCCTTGTCTGAAACCTTTTGACTCCCGCAGTATGCTTTTCTCGGTACTGGCTGCTGGCTTCTGAGTTTGATAACCTGCATTTTGAGAAAGCTGCTTGCTGTAGGGCCAAGCGTTGAAACCCTCAGGTTTTACACAGCACCCACTTAGGTAAAACCTCGGCCTGGGGACAATGGCAGGTACGGTTTTAGTATAAGGTCTGTATCCCATGCCAGAATCCAGTCTGGAGGTTTAGAGGGAAACTGGTCAAATTTGGGGTTTACACCCACACCTGTTGGAAACCTTTCTGTTTCCAGTGACAAGCCATAAAGTTGTCACTGGAACTACATGCCCTAAAACTGACAGCAGACTCGGACCCATTATTCTCAAAACTTTGAGCAGATGAAGACTTGCTGAGGTGAACAGTTGCTTTTACACTATCATCAAGCAAGAGGAGGCAAAGCAGATATCGCAGGACCCAAAACCATGCTATGACCGTAGAAGATAAACAAAACACCGAAGCAAACAGAAATTGACTCCCAACTGTTTCCACCAGCACAGAACCAGGGCTGAAATATATAATGGCCACCACAAAGACTATTTTTATAGAAATGCCCAGATTATCTTTTTCAAATGCTACCTTCTGCACTAAAAAAAAAACCAACAACAAACCACAACCCCCCCTCCAAAAAAAAAAAAACCTCCAAAAGTTGTGATCTGAAAGCAGACAAAGGAAACAGGAAGCAAAAAGGAGTATCAAGGAGAAAATACGGAAACAAAGCAGATGAGTACCAAACCATACTGTAGCCTTACTCTAATTAGGCAGAATTAGTATCAGATTGACCCTCTTCCAGCACCCACACACCGATGGTGGTGTCAGTAATGACTGTTACCTGCCCCTGTGTAGGTATGCTCCCAGCCACTGAGTCCCATCTCAAACGCATGCAGAGCTGGAAGAATTTACAGACAACTCATCTCAACTCCCCCCACGAGAGTCTGCTGTAACACACAGGCCGAATTTTGCCTTTATTGCTAAACCTGTAGCTACCCGCTTTCATTACTTAGTCCGGAGGTGCAAGGGCAACCCTTTCCATCAGCACTTCATCACCACCACATCCATCACCACCACGCACTGCTGCTGCGAACAAGGGACTCCCGACGAGTGGTACCCACTCTTCCACCCGCCCCAGGTAAGGGGCTTGCAGGGACAGACTCCAACGGGGCAGGCAGGGCAGAGCGAAAAGGACTGAAGAACGCCACCTCGCCCACTCCAGGAGAAAACATTTGCACGAGACAGCCGAGGGAGTTCTCTTTTTCAGCAGGGGTCTTCGGGCCCTCCAACTCTGCTGGAAAGCAAGTTCCAGCTACAGGCAGAAAAACAATAACTCATTTACTTACCCATGTTTTCTTGCATGAAGTGTCTTTTGCAATGTGTTCCGATACACTGCCTCTCCCTGAAGCCAACCTCCTGCTGAAGCTCTTCACAGTTTGTTGCGAAGGAGAAGATGAAGCCTGCTAATTCCTGCTTTTGGGTCCGGAGCCTGTACTTGAGAGGTCAAGCGGGGCTCGGAGTGACCATCTGGACAGAAAAGAAACAGCAAATTCTAGCCATAAATTTGCTTTTGTACAACGGGGCTCTGCAGAGAGAGCAAGAAGGGTTCTACACACGAAGCAGCAGAGGAGGTGGTGGCCCCTGTAAATAAATTCTAGGGAGGAAAAGAGCTGCTGGGTGGGTTATAGTGTGTGGGAATAAGGTACAGGATGACCGCAGGGTTGGCAGTAATCAGCCTAAAGGCATCAGGCGAAGCCCAGAAGGAGCTCTCTATTCTCAGAGGATGCTGCAGGGATAAATAACGCTTTTCCTTACCAGACACATGCACAAAAGAGCAGCTTATCCATGTCAGGTAGTTATATGGCTCCTATTACCCAGTAAGCACTTTGCACTCTTTGCTGTGTTTATCGTCACAACACCCCGACGAGGGAGGAAAACACAATTCTCGCAGACAAGAGCAGGTTCGCCTGGGCACATTTCGAGTACGGCAGAGAAAATTGTGTCACTGAAGCCAAAAGGAGCAGGACCCAAACTGTCAAAGACTCTTGAGGTTCTACAGCCCACAGAAAATCACTTGGAAGTCGATGTGCAGATGTGTCTGAGGGTTTTGACCTAAGTGACTAACCCATGCTCACCCACGGAGTCTGCAGCAGAGCAGATTTACCTCCAAGCTTCTGAGGGAAATCTTACTTTCATTCTTGCTAAGACAAATACACTCACCACGAACAGGAGCATCCTGCGTTTGTGTGGCATTCACCTGGCCTTACAAAAAGTTAGAGAGAGATCTCCAAGCTGTTATCTTGGCTGCCTGAGCATTCCTCATCTCCCAGAAAACCCCGTGCCTGCAGCAGCCAGGTCATTTAAAATGGATTGGCTGATGCTATTAAATCTACACCCTAGGAACGAAGCCCTTACTGGCAAGGCCTGTTTTTTCCTCTAATGTCTTTGCCTTGTGCCAAATCAACAGTGCTGATGTCCCATCATTTGCAAAGGACAGAAATCCTCTGCAGAGCTGCAACAAACAGCCCTTCTCCCATGCCGGTATGTAGCACACATCTTGGGATAATAAAGCCTTCATTTCATGCTTCAGCACACCTGGTCTAAGGCTGGGATTCAGCTATGTACTCAACGACAGCTCAGATTCAACAACAGCTCCCACCTAGCTTTGCTACGAATGCCCCCATGTTTTATTCACACAATTCACATTCACAAAACCCATTCAGACTCTGTACCTTCCACTCCTCCAGTAACTTCTGCGCATACTGGTCTGCTGTAACCAAATCTGAAAGAGCACTGACACTCTTCAAGACACTTAAGCTCCTACAAGTGTCATGAGAATAGGCAGCTGGTTGGAGACAACAAACATTTTACTGCAACGGCAATTTATACCGCATGTCCAGAGTCGACCCCTTCTCTGACTCCCTCGAGCTAGCTGTTTCTCGGCGAGTGTCTCGCCACCAGTCCGTGCGGTTGGTCTATCAGAGTCCAAGAGGATGCAGAGCACCGTGAAATATGCGTGTGCTTGTCAAAACCATAGCCTAAGTAGTTACAGTGCTGTAAATAAAAAGTAAACAGCTGCTGTACCGTACAGTTCAAGGTAGGACAGAATAGCGGACGTAAATCGTACCCGCGCGCTATCAACATAAAACAACGGGGTGCGATATATTACTGCGAGCCCCAAGCACTTCACATCTGTCTCGACACCGTCGTAAGTTTGACACCCATCAGTTCAAAAGATAAAATACAGCTTGCAAAGGGAATCGTTTTGGCCCCGCATCAGAGAGCTCGTCCCTAGAACGGGGCAGGAAGACAGTACTCTCTGTTCAGGCAGCGTTAAAGAATTCAGGCAACGAAGCACAAGGCAAATATGCTGATCTGTTCTACAGGAAAATACCTGTCAATATAAATCTCAGTCCAGCTGGGTGCTTACGCTGGCATATAACCTCAAGCACCGATTTGGAGAAAGCTGCTTGCCATCTTGAAGTTACGCACATACTTGGGCTGTATCCATGGAGCAGGGCACGCCAAAACAGGACCTACCAGATCGCTACCTCGCCGCGGCATTTCCGGCAGACTAAATGACATTCCTTGCCTGAGCCAGCTTGGGACCCAGTCTTCACCACAAATTTCACCGCCGCCATTACCAACTCCACCGATTTAAAAACATCTCCTCCCCACTCCTGATGGGAAAACTGCTTACTTCTGCAGAACAGAAGGCTTGATTAGATCACGTATTATTTTTAAGCCAGCAAATATGTGCACCTATTAAATAGGGTACAAGACTGAAGGTTCACATGACGATTGGACACTGAAAACAAGCGATACGAGCCATAGTCCATATCTGCTCTCCTGATCCAAGCCTTTTCTGCTTGTAAAGGAAGATAAAAATAAGTCACTCTATATTAAGTCTAAATATTAAGACAAATGTGCATTCAGCTGCCCTTCCAACATGTACCCGGGCAGAGCACTTGCCTCTGTGGGGGAGGCAGGAAGGACCCGAGGCTCCCTGCGTCCGGAGGGACCCAGCAAGACTGTATGCCTTCTTCAAGTTACAGCTTCGGGGCTTTGTGGGATGTCCACCTAAACTCGTCCAAAGAATTCAGGTAGTACATTAGCAGAGCACATGGTGAGAGGCCCAGCCTCGAGCACATTAGCCGTCAGGCGAAAGCCTGGCACGCATCTAAGCAGCTGGCTGAATCATGACCTGAGATGACAAGAGCTGGAGAACAAGTTTTGACTACAGCCACAACTTCTCCATATTCATTCTGCAGTGGCACCGTCTATTCTGGCCACCATTAGGAGGGTTATTGATTCTCACAGATAATCCCAGTTGCCTTACTCAGATTCAAACCTTCAGACGCAAACCTAGCCCTAGGGAACGAATGGAGCAGAAGCAGAGCAGAGCCAGGCACAGCAGGCATTTGTGACTGTTAGTGAGCACTGAATATTGCCAACCATTATACAACACAGGAAAATAGCAAGCGAGGCTTTAGCCAGTTTAGATAATCCTGCAGGGAATACAACCAACAGAAACTAATACATATGCAAGCAATAGCAAGCTGCCTGGGAAACTGAGCGTTTTGCCTTCGGTGTCAGATAAAATGCAATGCTTAAATTGCCTTTGGTCCAGCATTAAGTGTGTTATTTAACATACATATATCCCCAAAAGACTGTTCCTGAATATCCACAGAGATCTCATCCTCTCTTGTTCAAAGTTTTAGCGCAGGAGGGCAACGTTATGCCTGTGGTCTGAATTAAGAGCGACTAGTTTTGCTGGTCTAGAAACAGGCCAGACTTCTCTCTAAGTACCCAGGAGCAGAATTTGCTCACGTGGAGACATCTCCCAGCCCGGATGGCGATGCCAGTCGCTTGCGATTTCTCAGGAATACTCAGAGGTTCTCTGCTTAACCATCCTGCGTCGTACTTGGGTTGTCCTAGACCCGCTCGCCCACCCGCTCCTCCTGTTGGCGTAAACTCAATTTGTCTCTCTTTCCACAATCCCTCCCTCCTCTTCTGGGAGGGCTGCGCTGCTCTCCACCGTGGGACCCTGCTGCATATGTTTGTAAAACACTGATGTCCCAGAGAAAGGGAAAGGGTGAGGACCCCCTCGCGACACAATAGCGCTGCTATGTCAAGAACAAAGCATCCCCAAAAGGGGGTGGTCGGCAGCACAAGTGGCTATCGGAAAGTCAGTGCAAAATTCAAGAGGCTGAGCACTTTCAATTACGATTCAAATCTGCCATTTAGTTCATCATGTTTATTTAGGCATTAAAAGCAATTTTCCAAGCACATGTCTGTCACATTTAGACACAATGGGCTAGCCTGTAATTAGGAAGTATATGACCTCACAGGCTTTAATTGGGAGAAGCCTGCGTCCAATCCGTTTACCAGATGATAGAAGGCGACTGGCATTGAAGGGAAGTTTGGCGTCAGCTGGTAGAACACGCACAATACCTGCTATAATGGCCCCAAATTCACCCCCTCTACCATCAGGACTTGGTCAATCATTTGCTCATCCATTTGCTTGTGTACCAACACAAGAGGTCAGGAGACAGATACACAGAGAATGATCACAGAATCGGGGAGGGGGGTGGGAAGAAGAAAAAATAAAAAAAAAAAAACTGGGACTGGCAATTTCTGCTTTGGCAAGGGAGCAGGGCAGGCACAAGGCCAAAGTCAGGTTTAGCCTAAGTGGCTATAACTCTGCTGACTTTACACCTGCTTATGCTAGGCCAGAATTTAGCCCATACTACCCACCACGGTATGGTGCAGCTTAATGCACGAGAAAAAAAATATTTAAGACTGGAACACCCCAGCAAAAGGAATCATAAAGAAAGTCCATTTGTTGCAGGAAAATACAGCAAAGAACTGCTACAGCTATCCTGCTGCACAGGAAGTGCAATTTTGGCCCGGTTAAGGGCTGACAGACACATCTCTGCACCGCGACTGCACTGCCCCTGACCGCCGGACAGGCCACGTCACACTGTCACCCGTCCCAGCACCGAGTCTCAGTGACAGATACAGCCGTCGTCAGCAGTTCCCAACACAGACCATCACCCTCCAAAGGGATCTATGCTCAGGCCCAAGAACTCCTGCCAACTGATTTTTTCGAAACATTATTGCTTTTTTTGTTTTTTTTTTTTACTGTGACAGTAAGAGAACCTGCAGCTCTGCTACATGAAGACCTGGACAAGTTCAAGGCACAGGGGCAAAGAACATGCAAAACAAGCATTAAAAAGAAGAGAGGCTCACGTTTGCTTCATCACCAAGCATCTCTGTACTTTAAAATCACATCCTCCATGTTCTGGGGCTGATTCGTCAGCTCCATAGAAGGATACAAAGATTTCCACACCCTTATACACAGGTCCCAGGTCAGTCACCGCATTTATTTCTGTTGGCTATGCTGCTTCACCTTGACGAAAAAAGTCAGCTCCGCTCCCTCCACTGTAAGCAGCCCCTCTCTTCAGCTGACAATATCATATCACCAGGAAAGCAGCAGAAAAAGTGAACACTCAGATTTTTCATGCCTCGGGAATTTCCAATATCTAAAAAAAAAATATATGTATGTATACATAGCCAGGTAGATAGATAAATAGACAGATAGATCGACAGGTTTTTTTACCTTGATTTGGGATAAAAAGCTAAGATCTCTGAGTGTTTTCCAGAACAAAATGCTTTACTCCATTTTTTAATCAAAAAGTAACATGTCATAAACCATGGAATAAACTAGCAAACGAAACACATGTCAATTACTCCCCACAGAAGTTGCCACGAGTCAGAGACTCCTTCCGTAGTTAAGAATGTGACTTTAAGCCAGCCCTAACAAGACTGTGCGCACATCTCAACAACCTTAAAAATTCACAACAGCTCTGCTGTGTGAGCTGGGCCGTTCCTCCGCAAGAGCGACCTGGGGGGAAGCAGAAGAGACAAGACTGGGAGATGGAGCCAGCTACGATAAAACTCCCTTTGACACTCCTCTGCATCAAGTGGATGATGTAAATGTCTGACCGTCATACAGGGGGCTTCTCAGCCGCAGACACTGAGCGCTGAAACCCTGGGAGATGTCAATGAGATGACAGAAGTCCTGCAGCATTCCCACTCCAGCTCCTACTTCTGTTAAGCATCCAACCTCCAAGGGGCTAGGACATTTTAAGCCTTACACCAGCCAAAGCTTTCTCACTTGTAAAACCAGCCAAAGGTCAACACCTCCTCCTTCCTTATACGCAGCTTTCTGGTACGGCCTCACTAATTCCACCTCTAACTCAGAGATCAGAAAGAGTCAGCAAGCAGTCTCTCACCACCATCCTGGAGGAAGTGAACCAGCCTCCCATCCACCTGCAAATTGCAAGGAAACCTTCGGGTGCCAAGGAAAGCCTAACCTGTGACGCTGGAAGCCAAGGGGAGAGGTGAGCTCAGGAAGGGAACACGCTCCAAAGCAGGAGATGTTGTCAGCTCCCGCTGAACACGGCTGTTTCGCAGGAAAGCTGAGTAAGCAGCTGGTCCCGAGGGACTCGGCAGCCCCATATTTCGGCTAGGCTTGCCGCACCTCCTGGGCATGGGGGTTGTGATCCAAAGGCCGTTCAAAACCAGGGTGGCTGGAAATGGGGTGCATCTGTGTACAAGCTTTGCAGAACATTTACAAAGACATTTTTGCTTCTGCTTAGTTGGGCATAAAAAAAAAAGGCTGACATATATGAACCATTAGCAGTGCTTCTTCACCAAAAAAAAAAAAAAAAAGAAAAATAGTTGCCGTAAGTGATATACAACTGCTGCTGATCAGTACGTGACCCACTAGAAGCTGCTTGTGGTGAAGTCAAGCACAATGACAGGACAGGTTCACAGAGATAAGGGACAATCGCGCTTTGTCATTACTTGGGAGTACAGCGTGCAAATGGGTGAGCTGGTAGAAAGAAATCTCTGGCTTCTAATAGGAACATCCTGTTAAAAGAACAACTGCGTTCCCAAAAGATTTGCACCTTTTTTTTTTTTTTAATCTCTGTCAGACCTGCTAACTGCTTGGTCTTCCATGGCTGACGTATTTTACTGGGGCAACAGCGAACGTAAGCAAAGTGAGACAAATATTCCGGCACAAGGAAATGCACCAGGTAGGTAGAAATAAAGGATGAAGCCGCCCGGCTTTCCCACTTAACTACTCCGACTTCTGTTCTTAGCACAATTTATGAGCTCTAGCACCAAGAAATGGGCGTCCAAAGAAACAGCCAAAGCACGCACTGGCTGCAGCACGGCCTCTTGCTTCCTTCCATTCGCAGTCCCCTCCTTCGTGCCTCTCTGAAATCACCTACTTCTCCACATGGTTTCTGTTGGCCTGCTTCAGTTTTCCTCCGGCATCTCAGCTCATGGGCTTCATCCCACGCTCCTGCCCCAGTCACCCATGGAGTCTGAAAGACCCGACAAAGAGGGAAAGCCGACCCGGTTACTACAGCGTGCCTGATTTGTATTCGGAGCGCGACTGGGGGACAGACCCCAGCCTCCAGCCACAGCTCTAGGACATAAAGCTGGGCCAATGAGGGGGAGAGAGGCTGCCCGCTTACTGCTTCCAGCGGACATAAAACATGATTCCCAATGTGTCCTCCCAGTAAAGAGGGGCTGGGGGGGTGGCATTAACAGCCATCGAGCATATCGCGTACTAGATTGATGGCTTAAATAAGCAACCAAAGAAAAGAAGCACGCAGAGCAAGCGTACGAGGGGAAGCTTATTACATTACTTGCCTAAGAGAAAGGGAGCGGGCGACGGGCCTTGAGGGCCTGCAGAGCAATTAAGCCCCCTCGCTGGTTTTGGGATAGGCAGGGCTGGCCAGGGCTGCGAGCTCCTCTCCGGAAGCCGCCTGCTGCCGCTGCGCCGGCTCCCAGGCATCGCCTGCGAGAGCTGTCAGCTCCAGAGCCAGTGGTTTGAGAGCAGAGGCCGGTGCTGGCGGAGGGGGTGGGGACGGCCGGGGACGGGCCGTGCAGCGCTCAAATGCGTGCCCACGAGCTGGGGCAGCCCCCAGGAGTGCGGGGAGGGGGGCGGGGGGTCAGTTGCAGGAAAGGCAGCGCCTGGCATGGCACATGGGCTAAAGAGTGGAAGAGAACATCATTTCTTTAAACTCATCTTGCATTCAGCCAGCTGCATATAAATTTCCCTCTATCTCATCAAGCTCTCACTGTTTGGCCTCCTCTGACTGATATTGGCTCATCATACTTAATCTAGGGTGAAATTTCCTCGTCTGAGCTAAATTACTCGCAGCCATCAAGGGAAACGATATTTATTTTTCGTGGGGCTAATGACCTGTCCCCTGGACCCACCCACTGATGGTTATTTACTAGGGCCCAGATGCTTGGGCTCAAAATGAGTGCTAATGTCAGCGGGGGCCATTTCTCATTCAGGTCTCTGATTGAATTGGAGCGATCCCATTGACATTGACTCTGTGACTTTTAAGGCCATTACCCTCAGCAAGAGATGAACCTCTCATCATTGCTCCAACACTGACAGCTGATTAGCGACAAATTACAAGCGGGAAGAACCTAAGACTTTGTTGGGTGAGGGAGGGGCCGGGGGAGGAAGAGGAGGAGGGATTCGGAGGAGGTCGGGGAAGGTGGAGAGAGTAGCAAAGAAGAAGGAAAGAGTGGGAGGGGAGAGCAACACCCAGAAGCTGATGCAGCCCGTTGGCATTGGTACCGCTCTACAGGTTTTCGCCAAACCCAGAACAGGGCCCAAAGCCAAGGGCTGGAGGCAGCGGTGAAGACGCACACTGACGGCGGGGAGCCTGAATCGGAGAAGGCTGCGAGGAAGAGCCTCCGCTTCGAGTCAGGGGGTGAAGGACGGACAGCGCGGCCAAACCACAGCTGGGTGGTCCAAGCGCCACCCAGGGGGTCAGGCAGACAGTTTGGTGGCCGTGCGCCGGCTCTCTCGGCAATCGCAGGTCCCGTCAAGACAGAAAAGCCCCCGGGAAAGCACAAAGCTGCTGCCCTGAACTGGCAGCCCCAGGAGCCGCGTGCGGCTCTGCCGCCAGCTCTCACCGTGCACCCCCCGCCAGCCCCCTCACCTCGCTGCCCCCGTCTCCCTGCGAGGAGGCTGGGCCACCAGGAGTGACACCGACCCAGAGAGCACCTTCCCGTGGCTATCGGCCGCTGACGTCTGGCACGCAAAGCCCTCGCCAAGCTGCGGCGAAAGCTGCCTGACCGCCCTGACACGCACTTCAGCCACGGCCCTTGCGTTTCCAGTGTTCTTAGTTAACGGTCAATAATTAACACAAACACAACCAAACGCGCTGTCATCACGACATAATCCGCCAAGCACGGCGGTACCCGAGTTTCTCTTTTCACCACTTTTGTATTAACTGAAGGATAAAGCTTTGAATGACTCTGGCTCACACTCACAGTTTTGTTTCTAACCACAGAAACGCAGCCACTTCTGCTGTCAAACACGGGAGCCAGCCAGCAACACGCACCAGCTTTCCCTACCAGCTCCTGCAAGAGAATGAAGAGCGGGTGTTATTCTGAAGCTGCCAGAGAAAAATTCCATACCTTGAAAAAAAAAAAAAAAAAAAAAAAAGGCTACCCGCTGTAGATACAGTTCTTATCTGGATGATTTGTGAGGCAGACTATGCTCCCTTAAGTAAAAGGGAATACTTTTAGTGACACAATTAATATAAATGGAGCCATCCTGAAAGGCATTACAAGGAGGCTTGTTGCTCTGCAGTCCTGCATAAGCAGGCTCACAGACTCTTTACAGCTCACAAAACACCAGGCCCATTTAAAAGAAAAAGTGGCATGAAATACAAACGGAGAAAACGCTTGCAAGGCTGAACTGCCACAGCAACTGCCCTCTCCGAAATAAAGGCTGGCTTTGGCTACTTGGGCAAACAAATGCAGTATGCCTAAGTACGGGCTCGGCATGCCACGTAAGCACCTGAGCTGCCATTTCTGTTCGTCGAGACCTAAAAATCCAAACGGACCTTCAACAGCAGTCACGGGTGTTTGAACCTCAACCCCCAGCTGAAGAAAAGCTGTTCCGAGGGACCCCGAGCCCGCGGCCAAACCTCCCCCCGCTGCTTCCTTACCGCGGCGCCTGAGGAAAACCAGCAAAAGCAGCGGCGCTGCGCTCCCCTCGCCTGCCCTTCCACTCTCCTCTCCACACCATTTCTTTTACTGATCTCGGGAGTTCACTAGGAAAGATATCGCCTACTCAGACACCCGAAAAACCTCTCGGGGACTTGGCAACGAACAAGGTATTGGACTAGCTGTACAACTCATTGCGTTTTATGGCCTGCTTAGAAAAACCGTGATCTCATTTATGCTGATGTAAGCCTAGAGCTAGTGCATTTAAGAGATTTAGATACCCCACTGCAGAGCTGACGGGTCTGCCATCAGCTTTGGCTACAGCTGACACGCTGACACATACAGCGCCTGACTCAACCACCCGTGTGCTCCTCACACCTTACCAGCCCTGTCCCACCTCCTGTCCTACGTTGTTAACGCTCGATGGCTTCCACAGAACATCCCACAAGTGAAAGCAGGTTGTCTCCTTTTTTTTTTCACCGGAGCAGAAGCCACTGCAAGCGTATCAGCGTGAAAGACGTGCTAAGGGATGAATGTCCATCCTCTTGCCAGCCCGGGGCTGATCCTCGTGGGAAGTTCCCTGGAATACTGCACTTTTAGGTTTTTAAAGATCCCAGTAGCAAAATTTCCACCCGAGAGACCGCTCCACGAGCTCACTGCCCTCACTGACGTCCTCCTCATGTAGGGAACTCACGCTCCAGCAGTTAACTCTTCCTCTACCCAATGTCTACCTACCCACACTACCCATCGGTGTGCAGGAAAGCAGCCTGCCCCTTCAGCACCGGTCAGACGTGCTTGGAGGGAAAGCTTTGCCAAACCACCGCCTCCCAGCACCACAGGGCTGCCTACAGCTCTTCCCTCTCCTGAAGCAGGACAACACGTGCCTGGAACACTCGATAGAAATAAAAACCTTCTACGGAAAACAGACTGGGTTTGATGAGCTCTTTTTGAAATGAAAACGAAAAAAGGCTAACTGGCAACCCAACACGGTCGGAACATTCAACTGATTTGGTGTAGAGAACGCTTACACCTTCCAACTTAAGACAGTCTTTCCCCAAGAACAGGACAGCAATAGAGTATCTCTTCCCCTCAGAATTAATTTCTCCAACAAATGCAGCATCGTGGGGGTTTTGTCATCTTTTGAGTGGAAAAGAAATCTAAGTAATTGAAGTAAATCTAGCGGGCATTTGGCCAAACAAAACACAATCCATTCCCTAATGGCAGCATCACAATACTTGGTAACCAAACTATGTCTCGGAGCATACAAATACTGTGAAAGATCCTGCATCATTCCTTAAAAAAAAAAAAAAAAAAACACACCAAAAAAAACCCTAAACCAAACACAAATGAAAAGGAAGAGATTTCTTGCAATACATTCTGAAAAAAAAATGAAACGCAGCTTGCTAGTCTCAGGAGGTTTGAGCTAAGCTGACAGGTAAAAGCAGCTCGGATCTGCGGCTGCTGAGCAGCAGCGGGGAAGCCAAGCGGATGGAGCGCCTGGCCGCCGGCGCGAGCTGCACAGTTGCTGGGGTGGGCCGGCAGGACCAGGCATCCAAGCAGGCTAATGCTCCCCTCACCAGCCTGATTGGTCAATTTGGATGACATATTTTGGGCATCTCTGCTTCCTCAGTGACTGCAACTTGTACACCGTCCACAAATCCCCATCTGCATCTACAGATGGCCCACTTTCCCCCCCCTTCCCTTCCCCATTGTATGTAACAGCTCTTGGAGGTTGCAGGAGAGAGGCAGAGATGTGGGTCCCCTGTATTCTGCTACAGAGGCCAGGTAGACATTTGATTCAATAGAGGCAAGGAAAGACCAAACTCTGAATCCGCAATGCTGTCCACTCTGCACTGGCAAAACCCCGTTCCTCCGGTTCAAGCTCGCACACAAAGCACAACCTAACAGCAGCATTTAAACACTGACTGTACTTTTGCTGTAGGACAAACCAGAAACAAAAAATAATCCTGTGGAGTTTTTAACTACATGGTCTTTATTTTTACTTTACTGTTTAATATACTTTATTCCAGACTTCATAAATTATTCTCTTCTCCTACACCTTATGAGGAATGGTAAGATTTACCCAAACCTGAGAACACAAAGCCTGGAAGATCAGGTGAGATGCCACGAGGAAATCGAGCTCTGTTTTATCTGTGCTGCAAAACATCTACCTGTCTTGTCACATTTCCCCATTCCTATCTATCTTCTTCACTACTAATTAATGACACACCGAAGACAGAGAAGACACGTTTCACCACTCATCCAGTTTCAGATTGCTTGATCTCTAGTGAAACTGGGCCAAAACCAGGGGAAACAAGTTAAAAGGAGATTAAAGAAACCTTTTCTGCATACACATATACTCACACATACGCTGCTTCTTTCGAACTGCTACTTCGGGAAGGAGGACTTCATTTACCTGTATGTCAGTATCTAATGCTGGCCTGCTAGTGCTGTCAACTCTCCAGAACCAGGGCTTTTGCCTAGAATTTATTTGTTGTTATTCCTCATTGTTGTTGTTATTATTGTTAACTTCAAAGAAAACAAATAAGGATTCAGAGCCTAACCATGCTCCAGTTCTGCGTGCGTTTACATTTGAACAGAGGCAAAGGGAAGTTTTGTCCTTCCTCAACTCCGAGCTGGGCTCCAGTATTAGCTTTAAGTGTTCCCCCCTGTGTAAAGCCAAGCGTGTGAGCAGACAGACAGAGGATCGCTGCCTCTGGACTCATTAAGATTTTTCCACAGTGCCTGGCACTGCAGTACCTAAATGCTTCAGTGTCAGGGAAATAGCACCAGGCACAGCACAGGTGATGATTTTTTTTCTTTACAAACTAATTCCACACACTGTGCCTCTGCTCAGAGGCAGCAAGCCCTGCGGAGAGCCGCGCTTCGGGAGAGCGGTACCCCCTGCAGCCCCGACCCCATCCGGCCACGGGAGCTTTCGTTAAAACCGGAGTTACCCCGACTCCCCGATCACTTTCCAGATCAGCAGGTAGGGCTATGCCACATCTTTTGTTTCCCGGCAGCTCGATCTCAACAATGCCTTTTCCAGCACCAGCCCTGCCTTGCTGCCTGCTTGCCCCTCTTTCACTCCCAAGCAGGCTGAATTTGCCACGGCCGCTGCGCGCGCTTCTTATTGCAGGGCACCACTGTCGCTACTGAGCTGCAATTCCCAAGTGGCTCTCGCCTATCGCATTCCTTTACACTACAAATATCTCTTTTCCTTCATTTTTTTTCTTTTTTTTCTTTTTGAGCATGTATACTGGGCAGTCCTGCACTTGCAGAGAGGCCCGCCTTGAGCACCCTTCGCGAGACTTAATTTACGTTAGTCCAACTCCGAAAACACATTTCATGTGATATTTTGCCAGCTGGGCCCAAAACTATTAATCCATTTTTAAAATGCAGGCCACTTTGTTTTTAATCACACACTTCTATTTTGAGTTGGGTGCACTGTAATCCATGGAGTTCTGTAATTTTCCACTTCATTTATTTTGCATTTAATGAGCCGGTAATAATGTATATTTCCAGCTGAAATGACGGCCTGAAACGTGGAGCAGAAAGTCACAAAAGTAAAGAACTTGGGAAGGGAACGCTGCTGCCTGAAGTTTTATGGAAATAAATTTAAGCAGCATTAAGACACGGAAGATTCAAGAGAAATCTGCCAGGTAGCACAGGGTGAAAGCCATAGTGAAGTGCTAATTTTCCTTTTTTAATACTGGGGGTTTTTTTTATTTTTAGTACTAGTTGCTACACTAGGCTGGACAGTTGAAGAAGTCTCGATGCACCTCAGTACGGCATCAATTACAGCCATGACTGCTAACTGCAGAGGGGAAATCCCCTCTTCATTAAAGCCTTTGGCCCAACTCCCACTGAAACCAGCCCGGGAGGACGGGGATGAGTCGTCTCCCAAGTCAGGCGCCTACGTTTCACCTGGGCAGGTAGGCAACGGGGTTGATTTTTGAAGGCTCTGAGCAACCGGCAGCTCTGAAAGACACTTGAATATTAGGCCGCTTAATTATATGGAAAAATACGGGGCACTATTTTACACCTTGAAGCATATTGTGAAGTAGACGTCGTTTCTTTCATGGCTTGAAGATACAAACCGCTTTTCCTCTGCTCCAGGAAAGCAGCAATAGCAACCAGAAATGTCACATGTTAAATGCACGTTTACATCTTGCGTGTTCTTCCGCTCCCTCTGGGCATGTACAGTTGACACTGTCATGTCATTATACCATCGAAATCCTTTTTGGTTTGCCAAAGATGGCAAGGGTTAGGTATCTACAAAGTAGCTTTGCTTCATGTGAAAAGACATGGGGTTTACATCTTGGTATGTTTTAAAATAATCAAAAAAAGTTGCACTTTCTTACATAGCACCTTTTTTAATACAGCAATAGGTACAAAATCAGCTCAGCTCTCTATTCTTCGTCAGTCCCACCAAGTGCCAGAAAAGAGGGAGTATTTACAGCAGCTATGTTAGACAGCCGCGTTCGCTGCTAGCTCGCACAAGCCCAATTTGGTGTTTCGGCACGGCTACTCCAGCAAGGCTCTAGCCTGGTCGGTTCCCTGTCATCTAGATCTCAAGAGGAAACTCGGCAAAAAACCTAGTCTCTCTCCTAAACAGTGAAACCGCTTTTAAAGATGTTTAAAATATTCGTTTAAATGCTACATTCACAGTCCCGCTCTGCAAACTGTAAACAAAAGCTGATTAGCCAAAGATATTTCCCCCTGTAATGAGATTCAATCCTCTGTTTAATAAAAAAAAACAAAACAAAACAAAAACAAAAAAAAAAACCCACCACCCACCACACCTCATAAGGAAAAAAAAAAAAAAAAAAAAAAAGTCCTGTGGTTTCCCTGCTCTACACAGAGCGCTATGAATAATGTGGCTGGGCTAATTGGTACCCATTAGGGCACTGAATCAGAATCCCACTGCCCCAAACAGGCTGCCTTTTCCTGATAATTACAACGCTAAGAAGCGACCCCCCCAACAATTCCAGGGCTAATCACAGAGAATCCTATATATAGTGTAATGTTGCATTATTCAAAAAGGTAATGAAATTCCAGGAAACATCAGATGCAGCAGGTACATGAAGATAATTTTGTTTTTATAACCAATTTCAGTCAGATAAATACTAGAATCCTTTCCAATTTTCCCCCCATGAAACTAAAGTGTCACTGAGATTTACAGCCCCCTCAAGTTCTCTTTTCAGAGGAACATTCATTTACATAAACAGATAATCCCAGATAAAAATTTCCATTAGACAAAGGTGAAATGGATCAATTTTCTCTGCCAAGACAAATCTTAAATCTTGAACAGATAGGGTCATTATTACACCAGGCCCATTTCAGAAATAATGTATTAAAAAAAAAAATCAGCCGATAGCAGCCATTTCCAGCTTTCCAATTATCTTTAAGAAAAGCTTATTCTGTGGACAATAAAGCACATTACTGCACAATATGATACAGTCCATAAAGATCACAATGTTTTATGAAAGGTTAAAGAAAGCTCAGCACATTTAGGGGAATGTCATAACCCACAAAGTCTTTCAAGACTTAACTGAATCCACGCGCAGGCTGTGCAAATACCGCGCTACGGTTTGCAGTGCTCCCCTCCCGGTATCCAAACGGTGCACTGGGAAGCATATGCCACCCCGGTTCCACCCTGGAAATCGGGTATTCGCCTGCCGTAAAACGGAAGGTAAAGGAGGTGCTTGCACAGCTCTCCTCCCCCCGGGGAGGAAGTGAATTCACCCATCCCTACTTTATGTGCTGGAGAGGAGGAGACGGTCGCTCATGAACACTTACCAAACCACGGGGTCCCTCTGCCCTTGTCTTCAAGATCAGTCATCTCTCCTTGACCCACAGGAATGCCTGACCACACCACGAAACACGGGGGGAGGGCACCGTCCGTCTGGCCCGGCGCGTTGGCCCCTTCCCTCGCCACCTCCACCCCCAAGCTGGTTTCGCCAGAAGCCAAAGCACAGCCTCTCCTCCCCATCGCTGCCCGCCCGCGCCCCGGCATCCCGTGCTCCCCCACCAGCCGCCGTAGCCCTCCGTGCAATGCCGGAGCACAGCAGCCAGCTCGTCCCCGGGCCCCAGGCTCCGGAGGGGGAACGCAGCGAGGCAAGGCAGGCGGGGCAGGAATACCCTCCTGCGGCAGTGCCACACAAGTTTGTCAGGCCCCTGGGAAACGGAGTTTATGAGGGGTGACAGCAGCAAGGAGAAAGTGCTAGAAATCACTGCCTAAGAGACACGGCCATCAAAGCAAAAACAAGCGGCAACTTACCCGACTCATTTTTTCATCTAAAGGGAATCAGATTTATTTGCCATTTAACTAACTGCTCCTTATAGACGTCACGCGAAGAGCAGGGAGAGCAAAGATACGGGACTGAGCAAAACCCGGCTGAGCAGCAAGAAATAAGATCCCGTCGTAAGAGACAGCAGTATAGAGCTTTCCTGCAGGTTAGGTGCCAAACCCAGTCCTCCAGAACGCTAAGCCTTCTCGTGATGCAAGAGGACGAGGCTGCACGTATCCCTGGGAGAGCTTTAGAGACCACAGTGCTTTAGGTCTGTGGATGTGCTGTCACAAGCTCTGAAATAGGAGAATATAGGAATTACCTGAAAAAGAAACTGAAACCAAGAGGCACATCTGGAGATGCTTTTCCAAGGCCTTCCCCTGTACCACAGCGTAAAGCGACGGTATTTTCACTCCTTTGTTAAGGGCAGCACGAGACCGCTGGGTCAACTGAACAATCTTCCCCCGGGCAGGGACCCGATTCGGTGGCTTTGTCTCTCTTGCCTTTGAATGGGGCTCTTGTAATGCTCCTGCTGTGACGGGTCTTTTGGACTGAAAGCCCAGTGGGACAGAGGCTGCTGGTTGCCACCCAACCCTACAGCAGCTAGCACTCAGGATCCCTGGTTTCTCCTCTCTCTGGCCATCGCCACCATCGAAAATGCCAAAACTACGGAGTAAGAGCAATTCATTCACCCCTGGAAGGGAGGCCACCACCCATCCAAACGCAAGGAAGATGTGAATCTGCACAGGAAGTTCTCAAGCTTCTCTTCAAGGCTCTTCTGGTTTAGTTTCTTTCAGAATTTGTTTGACATTGACCTGAAGGTCAGTTTCTTCACATGAGCAGGATGGTATGAAGGAACCGCTAAAACACAGACTGGGCACTTTCTCCCCTCTAGGACCCCCTTCCCCAGAGCTGTCATTTGGTGCTGGTGTATTTGAGCCCCTCAGATAGAAAGCCACGTGCTGTCAGAAGCTGCCCCATTCATAGGGGGGAAGATGGAGCAGCAGGAGCCTCCATGACAGCCAACTTGTTCTGGAAGAACTGACACTCGCAGAGCAAACATTTGTGCTTGTGAAAACAAGATCTCTTTATTCCGTCTAGCCACCAAAACCAGAGACATACTAAATCTGAGAAGAAGAAACTAACGACCTGGAATACCTAATTGCTGGTAAAACAAATCACCACGCGACCAGTAATGAAAAGTTTCTTCCTGCGTTGCCAGAAATGCAGTCCCTCTAACCGACACCGGCAGGAAAGCCTGACATTATGCAACTAAACAATTACACCGGCCAACACAGCTATATATCCAGTTCATTAGTTAGCTGACAGCACCGATGTGGAATCAAACTACGCGCGCTGTAGAATATTAACGCTGCTGTGGAATTAAGTCTGGGCAGATTTCTCAAGCAACATTTGTGCTTCTCTTTCTGTCCCACAGAAACAGGACGGGAAGCCTGTCGTCAACTTCTACAACTTGAAGCTAATTGTAAACTATTAAAAGAATCACTTTGTGCAGAATTTCTGAAAGACGACTGGAACTGTACCAGAATGCCTTCTGTTTGAAAAAAGATGATTCTCTGTAAAGTAAGTGCGTGCCCCGGCATCGAACTTAAATAATAACTTAAAAATAATCACCGAGAAGACATCTGCTCTATCCCACCACAAACAGCAGAAAGCTCAGAAACAACAACGCTTCTTTTCAACTTTTTGAACTCTCTTAGCCCATGTGTAAAGGATCGTTACAGTTCAAAGAGGATGCCAGAAAGCAGAACCCCACCTCCACCAACGCTGTCTTTCAGACATATAGACACCAGGATTTCACTCTGCCTTTTAGTGACACGCAAGGCACAATGAGAGATTTTGATGATTTTTGAGAGGGACAGAGCGTTCACCTTGGTAGGAGTTTTCAGTTGGGGAGACCGGATCTCAAAAAGGCTACATGATTTACTGACCACTGCACTGAAGTCGTTTGAGAGGAGGGACTCGGGTGCCCAAAGAGGGGTCACTGGATCATCTGTCAACCCTAGATTTGGTCCCACATGCTTCTAAATAAAAAAAGGCAACTGTTGTAACCCAGAAAAAAAAAAAATAAACCAAGCAGGCTTTTCCTATGAACCGATACAATTATGGTAGATCAAGCTGGGGTCTAACCTGCCTCACAGTGCAACATTTCAGCAGAATTTTGATTGGCCAGAGATGTAGAAATCACACGAAAAGAAAAATAATTCTGATTTTCAAAAGTGTCAGGCAACGGGATTAAAGCTGTCAGGTGCAAAAATCAGCACGGCTTGAATAAACAGGTACTTGCAGTTCACCAGAAGATAGTAGATGCCTGTCTTAATAATTTTAGAAAATTGCTTTAATTTTGAGCTGAGAAAATCTTTCAGGTAGACCCATACCTCCTTTAACTGTTATGGGAAACTTTTTTAATGTGTGAAAATACTTAGTATCGCAATTGCTGGCATATCAGTCATAACATCTAATGATGTGGAGATTGTTGCCTTATAAAATTCACAGCTGGGTAGCTAGATGGCTGAAGGCTAAAACCTATTTTAAAGTCCCGTGTTTTAGGAGGGGAAAATGTTTATTAAAACATTTTGCCCATTAAAAATATATGACATATCATCGGTCATTCCATGTGATGCAGTGCCAGCCCTTTTTTAGGGAGTCCACTTGGGATGACTGTTGAAAACCTGGCAAGCCTGTTTGACAAGTCCACATCCTAATAATTTACTAGTCCATCAAAAAAGAAAAAAAAAAAGCATTCCAGCAGCCTGAAAGAAACTCACCAGTGCCCCTCACGTAGCATGCCCAGAAACTTGCTCTCACATACAGCCACAGTTGGTCTCTTCACGCTGACAGTCAGAGACTGACATTCAAAAAGGAGATAATTGCTTGATCTCCTCATGTCAGAAGTTACACTGAAATAATAATGAGGCTGCGGGTGTCTCTTTTTTGGGGGGGGAACATGGTGGAGAGAGAAACGCTAATAAATATTCTTTCAGCAATTCTACAGGTATTTGACATCTGCTTCCATGAGCTGATGTACGTCTTAACTTGGAGAACACAAAGATGAATACTCTGAGGTTAAACAAAAAAATAAAATAAATCAAAATCTTTGTCTCTTCTACCATTCGCCCATCTGCACTGCGTAAGGACAGCCTTTGGTACTCCACAGGCAGGATCCCCGATTTCACGGGTGAAACTCTCTCTCCAAGAACTCCCACTGAAGCCAGTGGGATTACCAAAGGAATGACTGTTCCCACCTTAGGAACAGCTAGTGCATCTGCAATCACGATTGGAGAAAATCATCTGAAAAACCCTGACAGAAAGTTGAGACGACTTGGATACAGAGAGACGGACGTGCCGTCAAAGCCACCTATTCTCCCAGGCTTTTTTGCTGCTCATCCTGCAACTCCCCCCCTCGCTCCTGCTGGAAGCGGCAGGTCTCTGCGTGAGCTGAGAAACGCCGCCGCCATTCGCAGCCGCGGGCCGGCAGCGCTTCCCTCGGGCTGTGCCCCACTGCAGCCGCACGGCCAACCAGGCCAGGCGGCGACTAAGAGGTCTCGCTCTCCCTGAACCGCTGGCACGGCTCCTGGATACCTAAGGGCAGCTCGGGGGTGTGAGAACGAGTGCAGACTGGACTACCGGAATACAAGGAGGATGGCAGGTCCCCAGATCAGAGGTGGCAACCGTATTCTGTTCGGTCTTCGCCCCATCACGCCCCGCCAGACTCCTCACCGTCGGTGGAGTTACCTGCTCTTCCTCCTCGATACGTCGAAGAAAGGGCCAAGCACAGAACAGACACAACTCACTCAACACCTGCTAAAATGGCTTTCCTGCCGCAGCAGAGGTTTCCTCAGCGAAGTTCAGGGGGGATATGCACACAAATATGTCCAGGGGACCCAAAAAAGCACAGCCCATCCAGCAGATCTCTGATTTTTAAAGACCCCAGCTGAGCCTTTCCTTTGGACTAACTCTTCAGCAAGGAGAACACCGCGTTTTATACTTGAAACAAAAATGTCACCATTGCTAACAACCAGGAAAATAACCCTGACCTCATTGCGCATCCCCTTGTATGACAAAGCATGGATACTGTTATTCATACTTATACTGTACAAATGTTCCCAAAATGTCAGCCTTTCCTAATGATACTAAAGTGATTGAAAATTTAAGTGCAGTTCTGGGCAGGGAAGCAACTCTATTAAACAGAGAGAGACCGTGGCCATTGCCCATAGCTGTTCCTAGCTGTCTTCCAAGTTCTATATATTAACTAAGCTTATGTACAAAAGCCATTTTTTTAACTACTGTCAGCACTGCAGAGTCAATACAGCAGCAATAGAGCAAGCTGTTCTGCCTCATGCCTCATCAACATTTCTCACACTCTGTATCAAAGCACGAACATTAGCAAATTCAGCTGCCCTTCAAACTTCCAGCTCCAGTCAGGAGAAAGCATCTGCGGCAGTTCAACTCCTTGCAAGGCTGCCGAAAAAAATCCTCGCTGCCCAGAAATATCCACGATAGCCAAGCCCGACTGGTCTCCGTGACACATGGCCGTAGGACAAGCAAGGGAGCTGTTGAGCTCCGCTCACTTCCCTGTCGCTCCACAGTCTCCACGCTGCACTCCAATTACCGCTCCAAATCCCTCCCTGGCAGCACGGATCGGCGGGTTCGCCGTAAGCGTTCGTAACTCACTCGTACCATTCAGCATGGCCACGACAATCAAAAGACGTTAGAAAGGGAAGAGGCACGCTTCAAATGTTTGCTAAGATCACTTCGCAGTGACACAGCAGAAGCTGACAAAATAGTAGCTCTAGCGATATGCCTGTCACAGAGTAAAGAGCTTTCGATCCACCAGTCACTCGGAAGGCAGGAATACCGTCAGAAGGCATCCATCAATTCTGCAGACTGTAGGAAAACACGAAACAGAATAAAGATGGGCTTTGGGCAAGAGCAACAGAACTCTAACTCCTTATGGCTTAACGCGTACAGCACGAATAGGGAGTTAAATCACTGCCTCATTTTACCCAGGTACGGCATCGCAAGAAGACGCTGCGTCATCTTTATTTGAAGCTTACGGGAAAAGGAGCAGAGCATAACAGAATTCTTAAGGTTGGTCAAATTCAAGTGCTGCTTGAATTTGCTGATGAGTCTTCTATGGCCAACATGACACAGTACGAAGCAGGGTTTGTGAACCCAAGGAAATGGCAAGGAAGATGCAACTGGAGAAGAATAGAGAAAAACCCTAACAAACGCTTCCGAGATTGTGAAATGATCTTGCATGGACCTTGCTTAATGTTCAATAACTGAAAAAAACAAAGTTAAAAAAAAAATCAACACCTTTGGTTAAATATGTGGAATTAACTCATGAAACGGTCAAATAATTTGATGAAAAAAGGGGAAACTAAGGCAGGAAAGCAGGCTACCGACCCCCTTCCCCTCTCTCCTCTGCAGAGAATTTTTGGTCCAAGTAATTTCTGTAAAGAAGCATCCTAGGGCTCCCAGCCTCACATCGAGATGGAACCAGGGCATCTACTAGCATATAAAGCAGACAAACAAAAGACATTACAAAATAATATATTAAAAACAGTTGCAGAATTTTGCTAGTTCTGCGGTATTTCACACTTCACTGACTTCCCAGCACTTCCTATTACATCGTCTCCTCCATACATCTTTGCACTTAAAGGTCCCGCTGACTTAAAGAAGCTAGACAGACAACGAGGAGGAGAGAGGGAAGGTGAACTGCGTATCTTCGGAAGATCACGGGATTCCAATTTTAGCGATCGAGATAACTGAGGAAAACCTAAAATCTCGTAAGGCAAACTAACTAGCAAGGGGAAAAAGTCAACCCTGGCAGATCGGCAACAATATCCACAGTGCAGTCAGCAAAACGAGGCAATCGTTTCCTCCCCGTTTCCCAGATCCTTCCGCCCCAAAGCGTTTTCAGAGGCAAGGCAAACCTTTATTTTGACATCTCCAATTCTCAAACTACACCACTGCTACTTAGCGGAGATTTTGGCATTTAGCAATACAGTCAGGAAAAAAAAAAAAGAAATCACGATTTGCATGCGCTCATCTTGGCAGATGAAGAAAAAACAAGACAAAAGTAAGTGCGGTGAGATGATCCCAAATGCCAAGTACCCAGGCCTTGTTTGGGATTAAAGCAGCACTTCACAGATCGAATTTAAGAGCACATTAAAAGTTTGGAGGGGATTTTGAAAAAGGTCAAATCGATTTAGGCATACAAATCCTCATCAGAACTAAATGAGAACGTGTGTCTCCTGTCACATTTACAACGACATTCAAATACCTACAGAGGTCAGTCAGCAACAGTATGGATTTACAGCGGAAGTGTTGGAAAGGGCACCTAATCCCCCTGACACCGAGAAATCATTCCCAGTGTCCGCACAGCTCAAAACATGCTTAAACATCACTGAAAATCCAGCCCCTCTTCTCTCTCCTGTCCTATTGCGAAGCTCCTCGAGAAATTATAACTGTGTAAACTGCAACTGAAGGATTACTTCACAGAAAGGCTGTTTTGACTTTTAACTGTGTTTTACAAACCCGATCCCCTTTTGGGAAATGGCGCAGGCGAGGGCAAACTCGTACTTTCACAGGAACGGTCTGGTTCTTACTTTAGCAAAGTCAGAAACCCACATGGTTGTCCAAGAGTGAAATTACCGTATCGACCAAAGCTGTCCACAATTCCTGGAGTTTCACCCTCGTTATAAATAAATCAACTAAACTCACCACAACTAGAGAACCAAAACCTCTGTGGGCAAAATACTTTGTCTCGAAATGCCTTCTGCCATGGCATGAATTCCAGCTGTGATAAAATTTTATAGGCAAGCTGGAGTTAGAGAGACCTTTAAATACAAAAAAACCACAACACAAAAACCAAAACAAAACCAACCAAACCCTATCTTCCTAAAATTCAGGACTCCGCAGAAGAGAGTTCATTTTTTTTCCCTACCAATTTCACTGGCAGCAGGTCGCTGTGCTAGGAAACACCATCCCACATGATTAAGCAGCTTTCCAAACAGCTTCTTTTCTTTCCCTGAAAATCCCCTAATTTCTCGATAAAATTCCTCTATTGTCCCCTCACCACTTTCACCTTCAGAACCTATCCAGAAAAAAAGCCATTTGTCAATTAATTCCACTTCTTTAGGTTCAGGACTCTATTATGCTGCACAATTGTTCATGTGCGTCTGCTTAATACGGAGGGAAAAAGATGCTGCTAAATTGGAAAAAAAAATAGTAGGCTGGGCAGAAGAGGTGCCTTCTTCCATTGTCTGCACAGTGCATTTTTGCTGACTGTAAGCTCTCGCACGGCAGGAAAAAGCCCAAATGCCATCCTTGCTCTTGCTATTGGCAGCTGTTCTCTTATCACCAAAGAGAATTTATCGCACCACTGACAGATGCTGAGATTCAGAAGCCGGAGCTGAAAGCCAAAGGGATTGAATCGGAAAACAAAAAAGCCAAAAAAAAAAAAAAAAACAAACCCAAAAAAAGAAGGAAGAGCCCTACCAAAACAAGTCACTTCGCTGCACACACCGCACATGCATCTCTCCACGGGGAGAGGGAAGAGAGCCTGAACCCCCCACAGCAGATGTCAGGCGTTCTGTTTCGGGCACTCCTGGAAGCCGCTCAGGCTCCGTACTGAGGAGCGCGCTATGGGAAACCACGGAGAACTCCACCACAGAAATCCTAGCGGGGACAGTGCGAGGAAGAAAGATACATCTTCAGGGAAGAGGGCCTTGAAATCAAGCTTTCCTAGTACTAAGGTCACTCTAATTATCAAACACAAAGTATTTCCGTTCCTAATGCTCTCTGAGGAAGGGAATTTTTGGATCGGGGGCGTCCCAGGATTTCTATTCTTTCCACACACGCACACACACGCCCGCACACTTTCAAAGACTCTTTGACTTCCACAAAGCTACGAAACTTATTTTCTTATACGTAACTCTGCCACATCAACATCCAGAAGTTAATCTCACAGATGCTTTGGCTACTTCCAAGGATGGATGAGACAGGATCTATCTGTTTCACATGAGAAGGGGCTTTAAATATCTCTATCTCCCAATGTAACTGTCAGTAAACATGTATTCCATATATAGCCCTTTGCAAGTTTTCTTTGCACAGCGATACACAACCAAAAGTGCTTTATGCACATGAGTAAATACATGGTCTCTACACTCATAAGCCAGTGCCTATATTTTATGCACAAGCTTTGCACTGAAACATACTCCCGAACACAGTATTCTGAAATAAACCTCCTTCTTCCCATCCCCAGGGAAAACACAACTGGTTTAACACACAGGCAAAAAATCCCCAGAGCTATACACTGACACAGCAGTAAGCACGATGCAACGGAAGAGACGCGGTAACTTCGACCAACATTCCCCGATGTATTTTCTCAACTAAGGTCAGACCGATGTCAGATTTCATTCCTGGGCACTAAACTGCCTTTTCTGGAAAACTCAGAGCACAGCCAAATTCCCCCACGGACGCAGATTCCAACAGTGGGAAAAGGAGTCCCGAGACACCTCCTGTTTCTGTGCTTGCAACAAACACATGAAAAGCCAGAACCCCACAAACAAAAATCAGGAGGACATGTTTAGCCGGGCGCTTCAGAAGAAGGGGATCAAACACCGCGCCACAACTACTTCAGGAATACTGGCACCGACCTGATGTGCACTGCTGCAGGTCTGCAAGACACGGCCAAGTCGCAGTATCCCTTCTTTGTTAATTAGAAAGTCGAGGAAGAGGCACCTCCTGGAGCTGGCGAGGGTCCCCAGCGCCTGGGCGGCAGGATGCTGGGTGGATAGCACAGAGCCAGACTGACACCTGGAGGGAGAGCCAAGCATGAGCGTGGGGAGAGGATGCTTGCACGGGAAAGGCATGCCCCTGCCTTCGGGGAAGCCACGTACCCCCACCAACTGCCTTGTACCCCCACCAACTTTCTCGGAGACTCTCATCACCCACCTGCTGTAACCAGCCACCTCTCATCCAGCTGGAGAAGTTCTGGGATGGGCCTGGTGGACACAGGGAAACTACGGGGAGGGAAAAAAAAAAATATGTTTCAATGCCTCAAAAATCAGCACCAAGAATATTTTCACCTTTTCAGTTTCAAAACTGAACAACTTTTTTTTTTGCTCCCATTTTGTCATGAGCATTTGAGATATACGATTTGGCTAATTCTTCTTCCAAGTCATTTGCTCCCTGAAAAAACACAGAACAGAGCAGGGCATAAAAAGATCCCGTCGGCACTACAGAGCCGATACTACGTAGTACAAATAAACTTGCTGGTTTTTCCTAGGTTTTCCTCAAACAGCAGGCCGAACAGTGGTTACGGGGTTATCCTTCATGCGCCTAAATAGGACGCTGTCCAGGTGCACTGCTGACAACCGGAGAGGGGACCTCAGCAGCTAGGGTTAACAAGAAACCGTTCAGCTCATCTGCCATCTCCTCAGCCATCCCTTTGAAAGCCTTCCCTACCTTTGTCTGCACAGGTAATTTTAGTTTCAATGGAAAAGTATGGAACCTCTCAGGCACATTCATCTTTACTCCCAATTAAGCTTATCTGCCAGTAAAATTAGGGCTACAGTATAGGAATTAGGGCAAGCTACTTACTTACCCAAGAAGGTCAATTTAGGTCAAAGCTATCTTGCACAGATGGCTAATTTCAATCACTTACGCATACAACACAATTGTTCAATAAGCTCAAAATAAATAGTGTAAGTAATTAATTTAAAGCTGCCCTAATTGTTTCTCAATTTTCCCTATTAAGTTAACCTATAACACTTCTCCTATCAAAGCTTCAAAGCTTTAACTTAACAGCCAATTAAAGCTTCTTTTATTAAAAAAAAAAGTGCTGTCAGCTCTGATTCTTTCTGACTGAACTCTTTGAAGCGCTTGGGATTTCATTTAAATTGCACAGGGCTTAGAAACAAAGTGTTTTTTCCAGGTATAATGTTCTCAGTGAGCTAATGATTCAATGGACAATTAAGACTAATTAAGGTTTTAACTCGGTAGCAACTTTCTAAGCAGTATTTGGCTTGACAAAAGTGAGTCACCGCTCCAGCGAACAATGAATCTCCTCATTTGTCACGGGGAGCTGGCAAGAACGCGACTTCCCCAGCTCGGTTTCACCGCGGCAGCGAGAGGCTCCTTGGGACAGTCGGAGTTCGCTCACCTGAATTAACCTGCCAGCTATCTTCTTATTCCTTTGAACGCTCGTGTCTGCATAAACACGTGTTATCGCCCTCGTTCTCCAAGCGAGCACTGCAAAGAGAAAAGCCAGTGGGACGCTTGTTAGGAAAAAAGATTGCCACCGCGCAGATACTGCTCTTGCCAGCTTGGTCCCACCAGCCTAGTTCAGAGATTTTAGCTTCCCCGTGCACTAGGTTGACCAAAACAGGACAGTTTCCTATTTTCAGCACAGCTGACACAGGTCAGCTGGAAATTGAACTATTCTTCCACCGCAGAACAGAAACATCGACAGCCTATCAATTATTTCCCTTTTGAGCAAGCTACCAGGTAACACCTTTGTGGCCTCCAAAGCTTTTTTTTTCCCCCCAGAAACTCCGCTATCTGAATTCTTAGTCCTCCTGTGACCCTGTTACGCGTGAGACTCGCCGAGCCGTCTCCCGATTACCGGCCAACATAGCTCTGCTCAGCACTGCACCGCTCTGCAAGTGGTTTGATTACACCGTGCTTCCCCTAACGCGACTCTGCTGCCTGCAGAAGGGATATCCCGAGCCCCCTCCTAAACACAGCCAAGCAGTACCACCCAGGTCTCCCCTCCTGCCAAAACAACTACACCTACAGATCTTCTTTCAGAATGCAGTTCCTCTGTGCATCTTTACTAAATGATTCTTATTAATTTCATTAACAGCAAGCTTGGGTGAAGGGAAAAAACAGAAACAGAGAAGCCATATGGAAGGAAGACAGAAACTAAGTAAAACAGTGTGCTGGTTTGGGCTGGGGTAGAGTCCATTTTCTCCACGGTAGCTGGCACGGGGCCGTGGTTTGGATTTGTGCTGGAAACGGGGTTGATAACCCCGGGATGGGTTCGTTCCCGCTGAGCGGGGCTCGCACAGAGCCAAGGCCTCTCACCCCACCCCACCAGCGAGGGGCTGGGGGGCACAAGGAGCTGGGGGGGGACACGGCCGGGACGGCTGACCCCCACTGACCCCAGGGACATTCCACACCATATTGCACGGCGTGCTCAGCGTGGAGAGCTGGGGGGAGGAGGAGGAAGGGGGGGACATTGGGGGCAATGGCGTTTGCCTTCCCAAGTCACCGTTACAGGTGATGGAGCCCGGCTGTCCTGGGGATGGCTGAGCACCCGCCTGCCCTGGGAGGGAGGGAATCAATTCCTTGCTTTGCTTTGCTTGCTTCCATGCGGGGCTTTTGCTTTCCCTATTAAACTGCCTTGATCTCAACCCACTCATGTTCTCACTTTTACTCTTCCAAATGTCTCCCCCATCCCAACCAGGGGGGGAGTGAGCACGTGGCTACGTGAGGCTCAGCTACCGACCAGGGTTAAACCACAACAAATAGGAACGAACCATCCAGAGACATGCTTCAGATTCATCCCAGAAAGGTGCAAAGACAAAGTAATCCTGCTCAATTATTACTATGAACACAATTCCTCTGGGTAACTCTCCAAAGTCCTGTGGTAGATGCAGGAGAAAAATGTACCCAGCACGCAGAACAGCCGAGGAGGAGGGAGAAGGCGTGAGGGGCTGTCAGCATGAGGGGCAGCCAGCAGCTCTGGAGAGGCAGGAGCCACACAGTTTTCAGAGCACTGACATTAAGAAATATCAGTGACTGATTAATTGGTAGAAATATTCAAGAGCTGCTGCTGACCAAAACCAACTTAACTGGGGTAACCAGATGGAGCAACTTGGAAATTTGGGAGCCATGCAGCACAGCTGGCTATAGCGCCAAGTCCTGGTCTTGACCGACATTCTTCATTTCAAAGGCCCCTCTCCCCGTGTCTTTTACCTCACAATACAGCCCCCTGTGCCACGGCTGAATCTCTCTTACTTGTCACACCCCCTCACATTTTGCTTTATGGGACAAAAGACCTCCAAAGAATTCTGCTGACACACAACTGGAGGGGAGGGGCAGGTGAATGAGGATTACCATTCAGCACACTTTTTTTCGACT
>JADKXX010009909.1:0-42152 GCA_017310255.1 Butorides virescens
GGGGGGCGGCGGGGCGGCCCGCTCCGATGCGGCGGCGGGGCGGCGGGGCGCGGGGGCGGCGCGGCGGGCAGGATGCACCAGAAGCTGCTGCGGGGCGCGCACTCCATCGAGCTGGGCAGCCACCAGTACTGGCCCGTGCTGGTGCCCCGCGGCATCCGCCTCTACACCTACGAGCAGGTCCCCCTCTTCCTGAAGGACAACCCCTACATCACCGACGGCTACCGGGCCTACCTGCCCTCCCGCCTCTGCCTCAAGAGGTGAGGGCAGCCCCGCCGCGCCGCCCCGGGCCCGCCGGGCCGCGCCCCGGCTCACACACACACACACACACCCCCCACCACCCCGTTGTGTCTCCTGCAGCCTCTTCATCCTCTCCAACGAGACCGTCAACATCTGGAGCCACCTGCTCGGCTTCGTCCTCTTCTTCACGCTGGGCATCTACGACCTGACGGCCGTCCTGCCGGCCGCCGGCGCCTCCCGGGAGGACTTCGTCATCTGCTCCGTCTGCCTCTTCTGCTTCCAGGTAGGGCCCGGCCACCCGCCACGACACCGGCTGGGGAGCTCGGCCCGGGGAGCTCGGCCCGGGGAGCGCCTTTGGCGAGGAGCAGAGCGTGGCAGCCCGCTGGCGCTGCTTGAGGCACCCACGGCACGGGTGGGACACGGGTGGGACACGGGTGGGACTGCAGAGCAAGACGGGCTGGGGTCGGACCTGGGAGAGCACCTTTGAAATTGCATTGCTTTTAAAGGTAACGGACAAGCTCGGTGCTTGAGTTGGTTTTGACTTCTTTAATGTACAGAGTAGGCCAGGGAGGAGCGAGCATAGCTGGCGTAGGAGAGAGTCTGTGAAAAGCAGCGAAGCTCTCCGGGGCCATATTTCACAGCTTCAGCTGGGCGTTGGGGTGCAGTCCTGCCCGATGCAGCTCCGCTGGCAGGGGTCACCCACCAGAACGTGGAAACAGGCCGCGGCCTGGTGCTGGTCTGGAATGGCAGTGGGGCTCCTATTATGAAACCTGTTGCCAACAGCAGACCCCAAGTGTGTCAGCATTTGAGCGCAGAAGCTCCTGTCAAGTATGCTGCCCCCAAAAAAGCGTGGAGAGCCAAAGAGCGCAGTACATGTTCCCTGAAAAGTACAGGGTGCCTTTGCATAGCTAGAAGCAGAGGAAGCTCCCTTGCTGCCTTGGAACGCGCTGCGGTCGAGCTCTTCCCTATTCCTGTTCAGGGTTGCAGCGAAACACTAACATTTATCAGGGAAACAATTTGATGCCAGCCTAGAAGCAAATCAGCAGCCTGTGCGTAGGGGTTTAATTTCTGCTGTGTTCCCTCACTAAAGTAGCTTGGATGCCAGGCAGTCAGGGCGGATTTGGGCTTTGGTTTCTGCTTGCGGGAGTTGGGCCAAGCAGAATGGTTCGTGTGCAGACGTGGCCCCGCTCCCTTGCGTACCGGCTTTCCGCTTGGCCTCAGGGTCCAGGCCTCCACAGCCCAGTTTTCTTAGCCGTGCACCTTGGCGTTATCAAGTCTTGCAAAGTCTTTTGGTTTTTTCTTCAATCTGCCAGAGCAGCTTACATCAGTTTCTGTTGATCACTGGCAGGAATCATAACTGCCTACGCCAAGTTGCAGTGCGAAATGTGTAACAGGTCAATCGCACGCTCTAAGCTTCAGAGTTTAAGCTTGCTCTATTCCCTGTTCTTTTTTAAGAGATTAACGCATCCTTGTTTGACCGTTCGTGTAGGTCTGCATGCTTTGCTCGGTAGGATATCATCTGTTCTGCTGTCACCGCTCAGAGAAGACCAGCCGACGATGGATGGCATTAGATTACGCGGGAATTTCCATTGGCATCCTGGGCTGCTATGTGTCAGGCGTGTTCTATGCATTTTATTGTAACAACGTAAGTTTGAAGCTCTTCTTCACCTAACGTTGAGTTCCTGCGGTCTCATGGTCGTAGCTCCCACGCCGTAGGAAGGGGGGTTGGCGCAGGGTGCCCAAATAGGGTACTAGCACGGAGACAGATGGAAACTGAAACAAGTTCCTTCTGACACGAGCAGAACTGTGCTTGCTGAGCGACAGGCCACTGAGGGCTTCCTTGCAAGCTGCCCATCGCATGAGCCTCAAGAAAATATTTAAATTTCTATGCGGGCAGGGTAGATTTTACTGGTCCTACCTTTGTCAAATGTGTGAGGCTGCTTGTGGGCTGCGTCCCCATCACAAGTAACTCAAACATCGTTTCCCTCGAGGTAGCTTACATGAGGCAGAAACAAGCTTATTTTCTCTTTGTCTGATAGAGGACAAGCACAGTTAGTTCCCTTGGCAGGCCCAGATTGCAGCCATGTCTGCCACGGATGCGGCAAGCGGGTAGGTGAGCAAGTCTGCTCGGGCAGAGGTACGTTGAAAACGCTCAGGCGACAGCACTGCTTGGAAAAAAATTAGGTTTTTCCAGGTGTACCTGAGCAACAGAGTCCCTTCCCCTGGCCGTCAGTTTGTGACTACAAATCCTTGCATGCAGACCCCATCATCTGTGCTGGCGGCAGTGGCAGGAGAATTGATGCACCATTACGTGGAGCAGCGTAAACTTTCTTTACGGAGTTCACTTTTACACATGACGAGAACACCCGCAAACTTGCTTTTGTCTCTTTTTTTTTCCTCAGTACTGGCGTCAGGTATATTTAATCACTGTGCTGGCAATGATCTTGGCAGTATTTTTTGCTCAGATTCATCCCAGTTACCTCACACAACAGTGGCACAGACTGCGCTCCATCATCTTTTGCTCAGTGTCTGGATATGGAATTATTCCCACCGTCCACTGGGTTTGGCTCAACGGCGGCATTGGTGCATCTATTGTACAGGTAAAAGAAAAGGAGGAAATAAGATTGCCTTTTGCTTTCCACTTGCCATCTACCTTCACCCCTCTTACACTTCGGGAAATGAGGGGGAAGTAGCAGTAATGAAAATTTCTCGAAGCACAGAATTTTTTCGGGCGATACGATTCAAACACAAACGCTTAGAAATGTGTTGAGAAGCAGCGGACAGGTTGCATAGATCAAATCTGCTTTCCTGATTTAAAACTGCACCACGAGAAGGAAAGCTGGCTGTAAAAGTGAGTGAGGCATCTGCCTGAGGGGCCGAGCAGACATGTAGGAGGGCCGCGCCCTGGCCCAGGGACCGGAGCCAAGAGCCAAGAGCCGGGTCGGCTGCCGCGTGGGAAGCAGTCGGTCAGGCTGCGCGGGTGCTCTGGGCTGCCCGCCTCCACGCCTCGGGAGCAGAGTGGGGAACCAGGAGACACTGATGGGGTGGTTACTGACTTCCTCTTCTGCTCCCTGGGCTGGTGGCAAAAATCAGTATTTGAACTATTTTCCTGTTCTTGTTTTACCGCTTAGAATTACACTCTGAAAAACAAGCAGCGTGGTACAGCTAAGGACAGGAAAGTATGTCCCCGTATGAAGATCGCTGCAGTTACCCAGGGACCTAACTGTGCTGAAGAAAATGTTTCCTTTTCACAGTCAGCCCTAACTGGGCACCTTCTTAGACAGGCCTTGCTGGAGGCCTGTCACCTGGGGCAACGGTTTAGCCCAGTCCAGACTTTAGGCGGGGCGCTTAAGGCAGGCCTTCTAAAAATCAGATGAACAGTAGTTGTCCCCCACGTCATCCCCATTTTGGTTTTCCTGGTGTAGCAGAATGGTAGGTACGGTCCACGTTTTGCTTCCATACTGCAGAAAAATGCCGCGCTTTCAGTTAGAAAGCTTTCTTTTAAGGAAAACAAAAAGCAGCTCGTGAGTGGGTTGCTTGATTATTTACCATCCAGTATGCGGTCATCCTGCAGCCTTGGGTTCTAGCGACTGCAATCCCGATCGGTAAATGGGGTCTTGCACTGACGTCATCCTCCTCGCTTATCCCGGCCGTTCTGCCTAAGGTTAGTGTGTTGGAAGAGAAATCAGCCCTTTTACTGACAAATTCCGTGTCTGCTCCAGGCTGCCCAGAAGCACTAAGTAGCTTCTGTATCGAAGCGGAGAGGTGGTGATAAAACAAGTTTCTTCCTGTACAGATTTTCCCAAACTTTGGCATTTGCTTCCCTGTTGGGTTGTGTCCGTAGATGACAACAGGCAGTGAAGTAGGAGTCGGTTCTGTCACGCCTTTTTCTTTTTTCATCTGTAGGGCCTGTTTGTTTGTGTGTCTTTCCCTTCGAACAGAGTAGGAGAGCTTCCTTTTTTCTTTTGCAGGAGTTTGCTCCGCGTGTAGTTGTCATGTACTTCATCGCTGCTGTAGCTTTTCTCTTCTACATTTCCAAAGTTCCAGAAAGATACTTCCCAGGTAGGAGATTCTCTTCTGGGTGTTTTTTTTCTGCAGTGAGGCTTCCTGCAGCATCACAGTCCTTTCTGTGAGGCCTCAAATCCCTGTGAGAGAATGGGTCAACCGGGTTCTACGTGAAGTGTTCTCATACAATGTAAAACATTGTGTGTATTTGCATATAAAGGCAGCAGACAACTTGTGACTGCATTGGTTAAAGAACTTTCACTGCTTCCCAGCAAGCAGAGCGTACAGTTGAGCTTTGGAGGGGACGGATTGCTAATTGCATTGCGTGAGCAATCGCTGAATTTAACAGCTTAACCCCTTGCCCTTTTCCCTCCCCACAGGACAGCTGAACTACCTCGGCTCCAGTCACCAAGTATGGCACATCCTTGCGGTGGTGATGCTGTACTGGTGGCATCAATCCACAGTGTACATCATGCAATACCGACACAGCAAGCCCTGTCCCGAGTACAGCGCAGGCTTGTGAGCCAAGGTACAGCGGTGTTCCGACTCGTGGGAACAGGACATTCTAACCAGCCTAGGGTGAAATGATCCTAGTCCTAACTCGTCACAAGTTTCAGTCAGCCTCCCTAGGGAGCTTCCCCAAGGAATACGCTGCTGGGTGTAATGCTTGCCTGTAGATAAAGCAGCGGTCTCCTTGATGCCAGGCACTCTCGCTGATCCGTACGTGAGGCGCCACCAGCCCGCAGTGCCCTCGAGCAGAGGTTCAGAACAGGCTGGACAGAGCTTTGCCAGACCCCTTTCAGCTCAGTGTCACAATTTTAAAAGCCTTAAGCAGTCATTGGTATCTGTTCCTGAGTAGCCTTTTCCTCAGGCTTTCATCAGGGTTTCAGCCCACTAAGCATTGCTCTGGATTTTCTTGGAAATTTGGAAATGACTTGAGTGATGACAATTTCTTATGTGCAGTAAGTGACTAAACTTGTTTCCCCACTGTATCTCAGGGGCAGTGCAATGAAATGTCTGACTCTGAGGGTCTGCCCTTCGCCTAACGAGCGGAACGATCAAGTTAAGCACTGAGGCAGTTCCTGTTCTGACTTCCGGACTGTTACCACTTGCATATATTACGAGGAGTTTTGGAAAAAAAAAACAAACATTGAAAACCAACAGCATGGCCCAGGATCTGACGCTGATCTCCTGTTCTGCAATCAAGTACCAAACAGGGCTTCCTGGCGCGGGACACCAGAAAGGTGGGCTGTACAATTCAGCATTCGGATCACAACAGTATTTTTTTTTTTTTTCTTTTGCTTGGTAAATATGACCAGCAGCAGTCATTGCCCTCGCTGAGCTAACGGGCCCACGTACCCGGTGTTTGCGTTTGGTTGGAGCGCGTAGGTAAGAACCAGCTCCTGATCGCCTGCTTGTAACACCACGGTAGCTGTGGGACCCGGTCCTGGGGCTAAAGCGCAGCGCTACAGCGCCGTGCCTCTGTCCGAGGCTTTGTCTGAGGGACGTGCTTGGGCCCAGTAACCTCTGCAATAGAGTTCAGCGGACTCTTGTACCTTTCTGGACCAGCTCTTCTCCTTTTTTTCCCAGAAGATAAGCTCACAGGCCATCCACCATAGCTATATCTTCATTTCAGATCTCAACAATTGCCTCCCCCGAGATGGGTAGTGCCATTACTTCAAGAAATCTTCTCTAGATTCTTTCAGTAATTTGGAATTAGTGTTTCAAGATATTTCAGGAGTAGCCCTAAGCCTGTGTGTTCATGTTCGTTACTACCTTGCGATCAGTAGAGTTGCCAAGCATTTTTTTTTTTTTTTTAAGTTAAGTTACATTTGTTGAACAGGATGAAATAACGCACCCCGAGTAGCGAACCTGCTCTGGATTCAAATCCCTGCCCTTCGGCCTTTTAACGTGTGACGTATTAGGCTGCGCTTGCAGACTTTGTCACTGACCATGACTTAGTGCCACAAGCTTTCCGCAGTGACAAGGTTGCCTTGGGTTTTAGAATCTGTCATGAAACCTTCTCTTACAAACGTAACGCTGGGGAGACGCAAAATACACAGGTGATTGGATACCTGTAGCGCGGCATGATTAAGCTCGCTGCGTGCCAGTTTTTCAAACAGGAATGGAAGTATTGGGATTTTTGGATTAGAATCAACATTTTTAAGCGGCTGCCGTATAGCAGCTGTGCTTGGGTTTACAGTTCAGTTGAGCAGTAGCAGCACATGCCGCTGCTTGGCACCACCACGCGTTAGTCAGCCTTACCCGGGTGGAGGTGACGCTGCTCGCCTCGCGATGCTGTTATGGCTTAATCCCAAGCGGTTCAAGTTTGGGACCAGGCTGCTGAAGGACGCGATTGCATCGGCACGGCTGGCATCAGAAAGCGGGAGGTACCCCGACTGTTTCTGCTTTGACTTCAGGCAGAACCCTTCTGTTCCGGGCTTGTAAGCTCCCCTAGCTGGCCTCGCTCCAACTCCCCGCGGTCCCTGCAGCGCTGCCTTCGATAGCATCTCCCCTCTTACCTTGTGATCGTCCGACACCAGCCAGCTTCCTACGCACTGACAGGGGCCCTGTGAGATGCCAAACCGGTTGTCTTACACCCGAGGCCAGGGAGGAAACGGCAGAGCCTGGCCGTGGGCTGGGAATGCCTTAGGCCACCGTGCTAAGAGCTGCCTACCACCCGAGAAGCCCTTAACGAACCGTCAGCCCTGTCAGTGCTCTGCCGTTGCCGCTTTCCTCTCGGGGAGGGTTTCCCTCGATGGGGTTTGGTGCTCTCCGAGGCGGGGGGCAGCCGGCTGTTTGCAGTGCCCATCTCGGGGCGGGCTGCCAGCAGGTCCCCCCCAGAGCCGCCTCCTCCCCGGGCTCCCCGAGCCCAGCTCCCTCAGCCTTTCTCGTCACGGCGTGCCAAGGAGACGGGGAGCAGCGGTGGAAACGTACCCTCGGGCACCCCAACGCTCCTCGGGCACCCCAACGCTCCTCGGGGATGGAGAAGGCGGGACGCTCGCTCCCCTGCTGGAGGGCAATGCTGACTGCTCCCGGGGTGGGGCCTGGGGTTTTTCCCAACTCCAGAACCAAGTAGCAGCAAGAACTGACTTGGCATTTACGATTCATCTCCCCGACCTTTGAGCCTTTCAGCGGAAGCACTGATTATTATTTTTTTTCTAAACTTGACAGCCAAGCAACTTCCAAGTGCACTAATTACTACTACTGGCACCTGCCAAGGGACTGCAAGTATAAAAGCCTGTGTCCAGTGTTATGTGAACAATACTATTTGAAAAATGTGTGTTTGTGTACTGAAAGCAGACTGACTTTATAGTTCCCTAAATGTATTTTTTTTATGTCAACTCTTAACTACTGCTGGGGCTTTCACCCAATAAGGAAACTGACTGCAGAGCTGTACATTTTTATTACCCTGACAAAATTTATCAAGCTGCATGATGGTCTTTGATGTACATACTGAACCTGTAAATAAATTTCGGTTCATTGGACGTTTACTTGCAGTAACACCTCTCTGCGTCTCACATAGGGAATGACAGATGTGAACTGCTCAGCCACACAGTTTGGGTCCCCTCCCCCAGTTTTACAGCTGCAGGGAGGCTGGCTCCGGGATGGCCAAGGCACAGCACGGCCAGGCAGGGCCAGCGTTTGCACCGCATTCTGTTAGCGGTACGTAGGGTACTATGTGCGTTTTTGGCAGCGCATCGCTAGATGAAGCTGCTGAGGAGCTCAGTTTTGCAATCTCCCACCTTTAGATCCCGTTAGCTTCCAAGCAGGGCTTTGCTGGTATCTGAGGAGCTCCCGCCGCTTCTGGGGCCGTGTCCTAACCAGAAGGAAAGGTTCAACCTGACCCTGCCCACCTCCGCTTTGTGAAGGTGCTGTTGCCCTAACCAAAGTAGTTCAACTGCATGCAAAAACAAGGGATGAAAAAAATCAAGTGCTAGCAGTGAAGCAACAAAAAAAACAAACCAAAAAACCCCACAGGCAGAGCATTTCCCACCTGCATTTGTAACGGCCGGGGCTGAAAACAAACCTTGACCAGAGATGGCACGGGCACAAAAGCTCAGAGCGTCCGCGGGCCTTGGCCGTGCGTACAGCCTGCAGCGGGCGGCTGCCCCAGCCCACGGGGATGACCTTACCCCTCGGTTCCCAGCACCCGTTCCCATCCCCTCCTGCAGCCCCTGGCTGTCCCTTGCAGAACGTTTGTCACCAGTAACCCTCGGGATTGCCCCGAGTCCTCTGCCTCTCGCCCTCTGCCGAGCTGCGAAATTGAAAAGACCTCATCCTCCATGAAAAACTGTTTAAAGCAAGAACTTAACGGCCGCTGTTGTTCATTTTCATTTAAGCCCAGGCCTCCAATTAAACCATTTCCTTGTGGATTGGCTTGTAACAACATTGGGCTGAAACCATCGACAGAACAGCCAGGGCTTGAGCTGCTGTTTAGCAAGTGAGTCCTGCTCCCATCTTTTCCTTGACCATTTTCCTTCTTACTTCAGCTTACCCAAGAGGAAAATTGGTACAAGCAGCATCCAAAAAACTTGCTCTGGAAAACCACTGATAGAAGGGGGTCAAGTCACGTTAAAATTATGTCTAGAGGAAGAGGCACAGAACTCAGTCCACGCAGACAGCATTGGGAACTGTACCGAACAGTTCTGGCTATAGAAAAGGGACCCGGTTTGGTTACCACCTCGGAATGGGACCGCATCCTTTCAGAGCTGTTCCGTGGGCAGGCTTTAAACAGTAATAAACCTAAGGGATTAAAAATAGTACACAATCAACAGGGTTTTAAAAAGCTGGACAAAGACGATCGGGCAGCAAATACCAGTGTTTAAAAACATTTTCAGAAGAGTCGACGGAGTGAATCGGCAGAAGCGTCACTGCTTACAGCGAGTGAAGGAAAGGCTGAAGGGGAGCACTCAGTAATGCAGTGTTTAAGGAGATCTGCACAGGCACTGTTATCACGTTTGTTTATTTAACAACTGCAGTATTCCATGACGTACATCAGTTTCACAAAAAAGTTAAAGTTCTCTGTTTAGTGGTACACAAAAAAGCGTTAGAAACTTGAAGTCTAACAAGAAATGGAAGTGTAGTTCAGGAAAGTGCACTTAAAAGCTGAATGCCAGCAATTTTAAAATAGTTTTTACGCTCTGTAATATTAGGTGATGCCTCAGTCACAGATTTAGCGATACACACAATTTCCTCGATTTTCCTTTCGAAATAAGCACGAAGTAATGCAGCAGCCACCCTGTCACTTCTTCTTTTGCAGCTTTGATCATACTCACTCCCTCAAGTCCCGCAAAAGTGATTGTGGCTGCTGTGTTACTAAAGACACAGCAACTCCGAGAGATCTGTGATGTGTGCGAGCTTGTGTATATTTTATATATACTTCTCATATATAAAAATACACGATATAGTATAAAAAACTCCAGATAAACTCTTATTCTCACAGTAGCAAATATATCAACGTATTTTCACAGTACTTGGTTTTACGAACTGGGACGCCCAGAATGATTAGAAGTTCTTTCCTCCCCAGCTGGTACGCTCGGGTCCCACGTCACGCAGGTCGGCCACGGCCACCGCGCACGTCTCAAGGCCGCTGAGAGGCTGCAGCGCAACGCGACCATCTCGCCTTCCTTCCAGTGACCGCAGCCGTTACGGGCTTCTTTCGTACCTCTCGACAGAACCTCTCCCTCGAGCAGCTGAGTCTAGAAGGCCTGTGGCTCAGCAGAGACAAAATCGGAACGTTCCGTTGGGAGGGAAGCGTCAGGCCCTTACCTTGCCAGTGCTGCCTTCACCAACAGTACGGCACAGGTCTCGCGTGGCAAGGTCTGCCCTGTATTTCAGGGAAGGTGGCGATACGCTGCTGGGCAAGCCCGCGCACCAAGCCAAGGCAAAGGGCCGTCACGCTCCCCGACAGCACCACAGTTCCTCTCCGGGGAGCAGCGGGGCCGAGCTGACATTAAACCCACCACGCAGGCAACTTAGCGAGGCATCCCGACCTCCTCTCAGTCACAAGAAATGGTAATTTTAACTCTAGAAAAAAAAGCATTACGTTTATGCAAAAACCTGTTCAATAACTAGAACACGAAGAACAAGGTTTATTAAGGCCATCAGAAAGCGAGTGTCGTCGGCCGTAGCTCATTCGCAGCCAGAGGCACGAGGCCGGTTCGGGAGTAAATTGGGTTTACAGTTTGCTTTTCTCTCCTCTCTTCTGGGTACAATCCCACTTCAGCTTTCCTGTACCGTCCTATCACCGCTTACAGACCCCTCTGCCAAAAACCAACCCGCCGCACACGCAGAGCCTGTAGCGCTCAGCCTGAGGTCTCGAGGCGAACGGACAAAACCCAAACACGCTTCCTTCTATTCGCCATTTCTCTGAATCTTTTTAGGCCCACGCTACGTCTGCCTGCCCAGCTTGTTCCCGAGAGCCAACCGCCTCCCGTCGGGCACCGAACGGCGGAGCAAGCCCTCGAGGTGCTTCCCCACCAGGGACCAGCCGCGGGTAAGGCCGTGGGTCAGCTGCCTGCTGTTTCATTCCCGTTCTGTTCCCACCCACCGGCCCCACGTGCCAGAGCCTTCTGTCCCCACAGCAATTGAGGCAGGCACGTAGCAGTTCAGGAGGGAACCGCAGGAAGGCAGCTCATAAGCACGCACAGAGGAAACAGAGAAAAAAAAAAAAAAAAAAAAAAAAAAAAAAAAACAAAACCAAGACAGTTAACCTGAGTATCAGAAAATGCTACAAAACTTGGCGTGCGCTTCTTACAGCCTTTGGTACAAAAAACCCAGGTGAGAACAGCAGTAATAAAGCCTAAGACGCTCCTGTGCAAAGAGAGTTGAAACATTTCTCCTCATAACCTGCCAGGAGCTGAATTTCTAAGCCTGGAGAAGGCACACCTAACCACGCACGGCCGCCGTGTTCCACCTCAACCCTCTGAGAACGACGGAAACGAGGAAGATGAAGGTGCTGCAGGTGTACAGACACGCACGAGCTACTGCCAAAGCCCGGGGCTAGGGGAAGCAACCTCACCCCCAGCCAAGGCAGCGTTTGGCAAACCAAGCCCCAAAGGACTCGAGTGACTTGTTTTTTTTCACGGGGTATTTTCAACCCATCTTGCAAGGGAGCCACCCCCCCCCCCTCACAGAGCTCAGGACGACTGCATAACCAGCAGGAAACTGGGAACCAAAATGCACAACCCTCAACATGGCGCTTCACCTGCTGTGACAGAGGGGGACACGAGGACACGCGACCACGAACCCTTACGTCCTCCGCATACAAACATCCAACCGTCTGCCCGGCAGCATTCAGCAGAGCAGGATTTCAAGTCGAGACAAGCAGAGGAATTCCCTCCTTCCTCTTCAGGACTGCCACGGAAAACAGGCAGAGCAGCGGGGCCTTCCCGAGCCGCGCTCGCCCTGCGGCCGGCGTGCGTGGCTTGGCACGAGCTGCGAGGCAGCCGAGAAGCCGTCCCGCCCAGGCGCAGCGCGCACGCCTGCGACACGCTGCGGGAATCTTGTCCTCGGGGAGCCCGTTCACGTCACCTTCCAGCGGCACCGCTCGCTGCCGAGCGTCCAGCCGCGCCTCGGGGGTGCTGTGCGGCGGGACCGGGGTCCTGCCCGTAAGGCTTCGCGGTGTGAAATGCAGCGTACCGGCACAGGAGCGGCGAGCTTCGGCAAGCTACCTGCTGCCTACGGCTTCCGTTCTGAAACAAATCCAGGTTCAGAGAAGTTTCTTCAAAGCTCAGTGCATTTAGCAAAACCTTCTTATAAAAGACACTTAAGTACAATAACAGATTTCACGACAACTTAAAAGAACATCAGGTTGCAGTCATTTCATAAAATTATTATTGTTTAAAAAAACAACAGGTTTGAAAGAACGCACGTTTTCTTTGCAATAAAAATCCAAGAGGGAAAGCAAAGCTATTTTCAGACACAAATCCCAATTTGTAATCCAATAAATCCAACGGTTGCATCTCTCGGTCAACTGCACTACTCCACGTGTGCCAAGCGATCTCCTCGGGTACCCCGGCCTCTCCTCCCAGGTACTGAGCAGCCTTCCCAGGGCCGCGAGCACCGGCTGCATCCCTGCTGCTTCACTCCCCTACATTCAGGCTTCTCCTTTCACACACCAGTATGTTCTCGGTAGCTTTAGTTTTTAACTCTAAACTTCCAGTTTGCTGTTTTACATTAATGGCACTTACTGTAAAAAAAAAAAAAAACAATAACAAAACAAAAACAAACCCAAAATTGAACGTTTAGGCACACAAAACAATAATCTGCCTTGATCTCTGCAGCTGCATAGATGTCTACCGGGTCCCAAGCCGTAGCCGTGCTCTGGAATTCCGGGCCACAGCCCCTGGAGGACTGGGCTGCAGCATTTCGATGAAGGCAGGTTTCACCTCGGAAGCACAGACTCCGCTCCTCCCAGCAGATCACCCTGGGTGTGAGTACGTTTGGGTTCCTAGGCCTAGTGCGACTGCGACGCCCAGGACCACGGCGGTCCCGTTAGCCTACCTGTATGTATGGAACAAGGTTTTCGTGTGATCTCTGCCCGCCCCCCGCTCCGTCTCAGCGCATGGCAGAGGACTGAAAAGGCAACGCAAAAGTGCAGGATGACAATATGTCCCAGGGCCCAAAGTCCATGACAGACAACGATTCATATCTGATTTCTCTATTCATTCTGAGAGCCATCTGTCATAGCAAAGTGATGCTCCTGCTTTGTTTTTTCTATTTTTCTAAAAAAAGAAAAAAAAAAAACCCAAACAAACAAAAAAAACCCCACAGTAGAAATTTGCCATCGTTCTCAATTTCATTGTGCAAGTTGGCCGTGCCTTCTTGAACTGGAACAAACTGTACAACCCATGTCCCTGTCAATTCAACCAGATAAATTACTCTGCTCATTAAAACCTCTACCACGGAACTCGGAGAGGTGGAGGGGGGGAACCCATTGGAAGCATTTATTGTTTGGAAGGAAACGGAGCCGCTCCGAAGGGATCTAGCTCCAGCGCCGGTTGCTGCTGGCTCTGAGCGCTCTGCACAACCAGTTCTGTGAAGGGCACTGCACCAAAGTCATCTGTTTTCAGCCCCTCACCGCCGTGAATGGCTCCGTGCAAGGAGCTCTGCCTAGGCCGACCGGCCACCACTACCGTGCCGTGATCCCCGCGGTTGTCACCAAACCCTTGGTGCTGGGGATGCCGCATCAAGTCTGGCGGGTGGAAGGGTTTGGCTCCGAAAGGATCCAGCAGACTCTCGTCAGTCTGCAGAGGGTTGGTTCGATCTTTGCTGTCAGTCAACGCAACGCTTATGTTCTCTTTGGAGTCCGAGATAGTGAGGAACTCGTTGCTGCTCTGCGAGTCCCTGCGGCCCGCTTTCTTGTGCCTGCGGGCTCGCTCAGGGGTGCGGTAGCTCGGTTTCAAGGCCTTCTTCGTGGTGGTTGGGGTGCCGTGGTGGCGCTTCCCGTTGTTCTTCGAGACCTCCTGTTTCATGCGCCTTTGGCGGGATGAAAGTTTCTGCAGGTTTCGCTGCTGCTTCACCTTCTGCTGCTGCTGACTCCCCGTGATCTCTTCAAAAGGAACCAGCCCAAACAGGTCCTCCTTACTCCCACCGGTCTTGGGGAGAAGGGAAGGCTGAAATGGGGTGCAGCCAAAAACATCGACACTCCGTGGAGAGGTGGGGGAGAGCAGAGGCTCCGTTCCCGCCACCTGACCGTCGTGCTGCGACACCTTTTTGCTGAAGGGGGCTTTTGTGAAAACATCAAAGTCATCCTGCTCTTGGTTCAGGCCGGGAGAAGCCATCTGAGCAGAGACATCTCTGTCCGTCTTCTCTCTTGCCTCGGGTTGCAGAGTGAAGAAGGGCACTGCCCCAAACACATCAAATTCTTGGCCAGGGTTCACCTTGATTACGCTACTTGGCACCTCAGACAAGGACGTATGCATCAAACCGGGTTCTTTCATTTCGCCGCTGCCCACACCGTCTCTGAACCTACTGCTCGGGAGCCCTTCCACAGACTTTTGCTTGGCACGGTCGGAATCGGAGTCAGAACTTTGCTTCTCTTCCTCCTCTTCCTCCACCTCTTCCTCAGAGTCCATGAGGAGAGGTCGGTGGCCTAAATTCTCTGGTTCTGTATCATTGTCATCATTGAAGTCTCCATTCTCTCCTTGCAAGACTTCTTCATCCTCCTGTTCTTCTTCTTCCTCACTGCTCTTGGGAGAAGGAGGATCAGACTCAAAATCACTCTCTGACTCCTCAGCGCCTTTTGTCACTTGTCCCTCTGCAGCTTTCCTCCCTGGCCGGGGGTCTCTAAAAGCATGGCTCAGTTTTCCAGCCTTGGTTGGGGTCCCTAAGTTATTTCCTTGACTGCTGGCTGAGTTATCCGCTTGTTTTCCAGGGGAACCTGCAGGTCCGAAGAAAAATGCAAAACAAAACTTGAAATACTCTCTTAAAGTCAACGCTTACTGCACACACGCCATAGCCACACATACCAAGGGTTGATGCAAGCATACACCCTCTACTTGCTGAGGGACACGAGGTCAAGCCAGATCTCATACTTCAAACACCACCCAGAAAATTGATCAGCAGTCAGCCCTTCTAGCTGTACTCCTCAAGCACAAGACATTTAGGAATACAATACGAGTATTTGGGGGCGTGGAGGAGGGACCAATGGTCACAGATGATCTCTGGAGCCAGCTTTGTGATTGCACTCATCACGCAGCCGCCCCCCCTCCAGGGAAACAGGAGCCAGTGGGCTTGAAGATTTTAAGGTGGTTTGTTTGTGTTTTTTTTAAAAGCAGACTACCTAGTTCTTAAAGTGCTTCGGCTTTGATAGTCTGCTCGGACAAACGTACCGCCCTAGCCATGAAAACAGGCAGCACAGGCAGAAGCAAGGTGTTCCACCGTTTCAGGTAATTCACCTCAGATCTTGGGTAGCACTTCACAGCAGCAGCAGACCTCAGGGGGCTCTGCCAACCTGTCTGCTGCGTGGAGCCTGGACACCAGAAAGCAAAGCACCTCGCTGACCAACCCGCGCCTTCGGGCCGCCTTTTGAAGAGGTTCCCCAAGAGTGACCCATGGCACTAAGGTTGTTACCAGCAGCCGGATACGGGCGGCAATACTGACAGATTCCACGCAGTTTCAAGAGAGAAACAAGCGCATGACCCCCTGTTGGTGCCCAGTCTTTCCTCTCCACGTGTTTATAGCATGAGAAAACCCTTCGCAACACCTGCAAGGCAATTGGGTTCCTCTAAGGTCTATCAAAACGAGGGGCCGGGCATGTCCATGTCGAAGCTGCGGGGAAGATTACGCAAGGTCACCACCTCTCTGTCCTGCCCTGCCGCCGAGGGCACCAACTCCTTACGTGAGCTGAACGAGCGGGACTTGAGCCTGCCCACGGCCACAGCAGAGGTGAGGGGCACGGGGGGGGTTGCCTCCCTCGTGTGTTTGGAGCCATACCGAGGGCAACAGACAAGAGCACCAGCCCCACGGGGAGACCGCAAGGTAACCGGCTACCATGGCCACATGGAAACGGAGATGTGGGGACAAAGATGTTTTCCAACACATCTTGGTTTGCAACACACCCTCCCTCCCCCCCAGTCAGGACCAAAACTGTAATTCAGACTCATAAATCCCACGGAGGATTAGGCTTGATGGTCGGTGCCATTTGGGCATCTGAAAAGGTCTCCCCGAGCAGTCCCTCTTGGTTGCAGCAGGAACAGCCTCTCTCCATCAGGGCCTTCCCCACCAGTCACACCAGCAAAGCAGACACTGCGATAGCAACGTGGCAGAGCTTTTTGGGTTTGTTTTGAAAGCAACACCCGCTTTGGCGCGTGGAGCCTATGCTCAGAGAACGACTTTTTCTTTAGCGACCCTGAAGCTCCACAGTCAGACCCTTCTAACTTCTAGCACAGCAATTCAGGCAACCCAAGCTATCACTTTAACGTCAGTTTGAGCGAAGGGTTGTCTTGGCTGCTTCTAAATAGGATCTGTCCGCTCAGTTCCTCCACGGGAAGGCAATTTACCTACGCGTTTTACTCCGACACCGTCAACCCTGCTGCTTACTATCTGACAACTAGAGCTAAGAGAACAACTCACTGACAACTCTTCAGTGGGGTGGCTGGATTACAAATACTGGGAGCAGAAAAACCTTTCCATCAGTAAGCCAAATGGGTGGCGAGAGCACGCAGACCGGACAGGGCACTCAGCCTCCCGCAGAACAAGCCTCTCCCTACGTCGGAGCCCCGCTGCTGCACAGAGTCATTTTCCAGAGCAGAACTGACCACTGGATTTCTATTTCAAGAGAACGAGTAGGAGGAAAAGAGAAACACTTGATCTCAGCCGGGGAAAGCGTATTTGCTCTTGAGATGTCCTTTTCCCTAGGAGACAGATCGCACGGCAGCCACGCTGCTTTAAGAACGCCTAATTGAACAGGTAACGCTACTAACAGCAACGCTACTTCACCTCCTCGCAGACACAGGGCGCCTACCCAAAATTGGTGTGCAAGGCTTAGAATAGAATCATAGAATGTTTTGGGTTGGAGGGGACCCCTAGAGGTCATCGAGTCCAACCCCCCTGCAGTCAGCAGGGACACTGCTAACTAGATCAGGCTGCTCAGAGCCACATCCAACCTGGCCTGGAATGTTCCCAGGGATGGGGCCTCCACCACCTCTCTGGGCAACCTGTTCCAGTGTTTCACCACCCTCATTGTAAAGAATTTCTTCCTTATATCTAGCCTAGACCTACCCTGTTTTAGTTTAAAACCATTATCCCTTGTCCTAACACAGCTGGCCCTACTAAAAAGATTTTCCCCATTAGAAGGGAGGCCGTGCCACAGCCACTCCCGGCTGGGCATCGTGCGGGGACCGACCTTCAGATGGGCACCAGCACAGCGGCAAAGCCAGGACCGGCAGCGCTGACGCTTGGCTAACGGCCGCACCGAGCTGACGCTCCAGCCCCGCACCCCGCCGGACTGCTGCGTACCAATTCCTTCGGCCTCCTCGCAAACCTGGGGACGGGGGTCGGCGCTCCTTAACGCAGTTCTGGACAAGCTCCCTTCGCAGCACGGCGCTAGACGGCCGACCCTCTCCCCTAACCCAAATTAACACCCTCCATTGACGGCCTTGTTAAACAGTCCCTGATGTTTCATCGACTCAGCATGCTGAAAGGATGGAAGTGTGCACCAGATACTTCTCTGAAAAAGAATCTTCAGCCAGAATCCAGTTCACGACTCCCAGAACCACGGAGTGGCAGGGGTTGGAAGGGACATCACCCAGTCCAAGCCCCCTGCTCAAGCAGGCTCACCCGGAGCAGGGTGCGCTCTCTTGTTCTTCTAACATACCCCATCATTTCTCAGGTAATTTCTTCTTTCACAAGGCACTTAGCAGGCAACTACCAGGCCGAGACAAATTTTTTCTTTCTGTGCTTCAGTTCAGACCAGAAAATTAAGTTGTACAAGGAGAGATTCTTCCTTTTCTAAAAGGAACAGCTGATTTCTCCATCCAGCAGTCATTTTGCAATTGCACTTAAAATAACAAGAAAAATTCCCCAGCAATGCATTTTGTGTATGGATTTAAAAAGAAGATGACCAGAACGACTAAAACCATCAGGTGATTAGGGCTTTGAGCTGTTTCCTCTTTGCTTCTGGTGTCAGATTGCTTCTTATCTACTGGAATTTTAAATACTACATATTTGCTTTACCCGCTAAATTAAAATCTGGATTATTTGACTTCTTGCTTTAGATTTCCCAAAGGTCCAGCCTTCACGTTGCACTATATAACCCCCTATCTTCCAAATCCTGCTGCTTCCAATATTTACTGAACCAGTCACATTAACATAAATGCAATGAGATTTAAAAGAAGAACAAGGAAACATTTCTAGGTTAGATGTTAACAGCGCTTACACAACTAACCCCCAAACCTTAGGTGTGCCAATATCCACGTGCTTCACACGCCCAAGGAATGATTATGCCTTTGTACAACATTTCCATACGCAGAAGACAATTTATAAAGTGATTTTTTTTACGACAAGAACCAAACCACAATATGTCTAGTATACCTGGCTTCCCAAATGGTTGGAATATTGCTCATTGATCGGTACCACAGTCACACCTGCTGGAAAACAAACGGCAAAGGACACCGACAAGACCAAAACCCCAACCTCTGCCAGCAGCTGCCGACCTACTGAACAGGCAATTCCAGCCACGCCACGTTCAGCTCTCAGCAGCAGACCTCTCTGGACAGAATATGGATCAAACAGGACTCGACAGTACCCGGCACAACACTCACAGCAGTTCCCCAAACCAGACCCAACCTATCGGTACTGGCACACAAGCCCTTCATTCCAACCTCGCTTAATAAACCCGCCTGGAACTGTTAACTCTTGCTGACAACAGGCAGCAAATGCTTTTGGGAATTGGTCATCCACATGCCTGAGTTCCTAAAGACTCTCCATCAGCATTCTAAATTTCCTTTCTCCGGTCTAATAACGACCACCTCTAGAAAAACCAGGATGAAGTCAGGAACAATTCACTGAGCCATCCCACTCACTGGAGATTCACTTTCTAGGGCAAATAGCGAGACGGCGTGCTCGCTACGTTCTGTTCACCCACTGGGAGCTCTCAACCACTCTTCAAGGGAATGCTCAGCACGTTCCTCGTTGACAGAGGCAGACACGTGGAAGGTGACTGAGTAGCCAACGGGAGTACTGAAAATTTGCAGTACGTGTTCATTTCCACGCTACTTTGCACACCCTGGCAACGGGGCTAAGCCCTCGCACACCGAATATCGCGTGCAACACCCTTTTTGATGGCAAGAACCAAGAAGCACGCACGAAAAGGAAGCCTCAGTCTGTGTATTTGTAAGTGTCTGTCCCTGCACGTGAGAAAACTTCTTCTGAAACCTCTCCCTTGTGAGGCCCCTCAAAGGTATCGCAAACATACTTCTTGGCCCAGCTCTAACATCCTGACAGCTCTGCAGCTTCAACCCCTCATGTCACCAGAAAGGATTTCTGAACAGGGTTTCCCACTTTCGAGCTCTTTAGCCCCGACATTCATCCTTGTCCCCCATCTCCTTCCCCGATTTATGAACATCAAATCTTTGCCACATCAGGAAGTTTACATCGCTGTCCTGCGTACAGACTCCGACGTTACGAAAAAGGCTACGAATTCAGCAGCCGTTAGAAACTCAGGCGCTGCAGTAACGGCCGCTGTTACCATTTCGGAACCAGCAGGCACGGCCCGACCTGCACAACCCAACGGGACAGCACGGGGCACACGCCAGACCACACAGGGAGGGGCGGCTGCTCCTGAGGGGGAGCTCTGGAGAAAGCACTTTTATTTCTCAAGTATTTCAAGAGCAGTGACCTCGCTGCTCCCACATTCCGATCCTTCAGGAAAGGGCACGGCTCTTGCTTTGTCCTTCACTTTGCACAGAGGTGGTGTCATCTGCCCCGAGCAGACAGGAGCCTCCGATGCTCATCCTAGACCTGGCATGGTTTAACACAGCCGAGCCACATGGAAGGCACCCCCTCTGCCTGCACCTTCTCATCTGCGGTGGCCTTGGTTCAGCTGCAGGATGTCGAGTAACATCTGTTTGTAATGTACTGTTCAGATTACTACACTTCTAATCAGGTTTGCAGCTTGTAGGAGACAATTGTTCTTCTCTCAAATGCAAGCCAGGTGGAACATCTTTAATCATATAAGAAGATCCCAATCTTCAAGGAAATTTTCTGTTCTGATGTTCTTTTTCGAGACATCCGATTATAAGAGGATGAATTCCCTCTAACAACCGCAGTAATTGCATGCCTTCTGCTGGTTCATCATCTTAGGGTACCGTGGGGGTGGCGAAGGAGCGGGGCAGAAGGGCTTTAAGCTTCCTTTGAATTGGTAACATACTGCCACCGTCATTTCAGAACAATTTGCCACATGTCAGGCCCCAGGATTACCGGCACACCGCACTAAGGCTGCACCATTTCTTTGACAACAGCCAGAGCGGCAGCTGCTGAGTTCCGTAATGGATTTACACTGCTTACCACCTCGACTGAAACAGGGGAGAGCAAACCACCTCTGCCTGCCACCTTCTGCTTACATGTTCTTTCAAATAATTAGGCTACAGGTCGAAGCGTGTTATTAAACACAAAAAGGGCGGAAGGTGACTGTGATTGCCCTAAGGTTTGGGGAAAAAAAAAAAAAAAGAAAAAAAAAATCACAGTGAATGATTTTGGAAAGAAAAAGCAAACCACCAGCACAGCCCACACATAACATTTATTGTTCTGATGTATGAATACGTTCAAGTTACTTTGGAATTGTTATCCAGCAGAGCCAGAGGTTATCCTGATTCAGGGGAAGATCCCGAACCTGCATTCAGCCAGTAGCACTAACACCTGGAGCCACAGCCCAGGAGAGGTTATGTAGTAACATAAGCAGTGTTATCAGCGAGTATCATACTGACATGAACCTACTTTAATTGCCAAGTTACCTAAAGCTGGAACACTGCTCCAAAGTTCAAGTTGCAGGTCTGGGCATCTTTTAACAAACAATTCAGGAACATCCATCGCCGAAGCAAGACGAATGGTTGGCATGGGCTGGTTTAGTGTTGTGGAGGAAGTTGGCTCAAGTCTTTTTGTTACTCCTGTTCTCATGTGTGTCATTTTTGGCTAAATTATAGCAAGTTGCATTTCATTTAAAGCTCCAGGCTGCACAGTAGTCCACGGGCTCCCAAGCCATGATGTAGAAACTCGCAGTGATTTGCAGCCTTGTTAGAAGCAGTATACCAAAAAGTAACCGAATGAACAGCCGTCATCACCCCCATTTCCTCATGCCAGAAGGTGGCACTTTTCTGCTGTAACACAGTCAATGCTAATATTCGGCTACTGCAGCAGAGTCCTTTCCGGGATGCGTTGTGTCCGAGTGTCCAGATGATTTCCAGTGTACTGCTCACCGGCACACAGCTGGCTGGTTTTCTGCCAGATCCACACCACAGAACTGCTCTTATTCAAAGACAGACACCCATAATGATCATTTCAAGGCACTACCAAGTCTTCGAGTGCAGCAAGCCAGGCAGTCCCAGGAAAGCTGCTGCAGAACTGAACTTGATTTTTATCACTGGTCTCCGCACAGTGAACATGGATGCAGTGACTGGGAAAGTGTTACCTACATTATGTTAGAAGAAACAATAGTGACTTGATCAAGAAGCACCATGTCTATAGCAGAGAAAATAAACTTTACAAACATTCAGTTAAATAGACTACCTGAATTAGAGCCTCATCCCAGTAAGACAAGCCAGAAGACAGCTCACTGAGATGCTCCAGAGAGGCAAAATGCCCAGCAGACAGCTTCAGGTCAGCAGTGGCGAAGAAATTCCAGTCAAGGTTTCCAGCATCTCCACTTCTCACACAGTCCATCTGTATCATTTTGAGTATTACCTCAAATATTTTATTACTTCTCTCAAGTTCAGTATTTAGCTGAGGGAAGCAAGATGCAATCTAGCCCAACTTAATCCCAGGAAGAATTAGTGTAAGCATAAAATGGCAAACGGCCGCTCAGTAGGATTCAACAGCCAACTGAACTCATGACACTTCCTTCCTACAACTTGAAGATAGCAGAGAAAGGGTGTGTCTTCTGAGTTTCTGAAACACCCAACTTGAGGTTAACAAGGGGCATTACAACACAAGCTGGTTAGCACACACTTGAATCAGAAGCTTCCATTCACAAAGCTGATGCAGGAACCAATTTTTCCACTGTCTCCATCCAGTGTTTCAGGCATTCAAGAACCAGAATCCGTTTCTGACATGTTAAGTGCCTGTCCCAAATACCTCATTACTGGGCTTTCAACTGTGCTTTCTTCCCCCCCTCTCTTTTTCACAGGAGAGCGCTGGAATTCTTTCTCAAGCCAGTTTCCTTTTCCAGCCATCTCAAGTTCTAAGCCAGTAGTATTTTCCACAAACATTTAGGCATAAACCAGTGTGTATAGCAAGTTTACATATAGTACTTGTAAAAACACTTTTAATAGGACATACACCAAGTGTGAGTGACAGTAAGCGCTTCTACCCTGTTTTTCTATCCATTATTTTACGAGGAACCCAACAACACGTTAGTTCATTTCACACAGCTATGTGCCCTCTGCACGCCGTATCGAGGGACAAAGGTGGTGTTGCTGGCTCTCCATTCCCACCTGAGAAGCAGCAGCACAGAAGCTCTGTTGGATAAGCAGCCTTCGTCCATCCAGTTCCAGGTTCTCCTTCCCGGTGATCCTTGGCAGCAGCCGTGGCCCGAAACGCGCTCAGCTCCACAGGGCAAAATCCTGAGGGTTCACAGCTCTCAACAACCCGTGGTCCTTTCCAGCCATCGTAAAAGGTTTCAACTTCTGCACCTCCCTTGCGTCACCCTCCCAGACATGTACCTGACAGTGCTTGCTCCGCTGGACTACCAGGGCCTTACGTTAAGTTGTTAAGTCACAAGTACAATAAATGATATTCAGCTTCTTGCTGCTATCTCGCATCAGATGACAGAAATTAGCTCAGTATTTAGGCAAGTGCTGCTTTCAAGCAGAACACACTTAAGCCTCCAAAACAGAAAAACAACTCTGGGTGACTCCAGTCAGCTACAGTCCATATACAACAACATTTACAGACCTGAGACCTATGTCACACAGCAAAAAAAACAAAGCAGAAAAAGGTTGTGAATGTAGTAGAACACATCTTCGGTAGGAGCTGTCACTTTTAAAGAAAGTAAAATTTTCTTCTTTTCTTTATTTTCAATAGTCTGTATTGGTAACATCAACATTTCACCTGACCACAGTTCAAGTCGTCAGACACCAGGGTGATCAGTGGTAACAGTCCATATTTGCACCGCAGACACGTCACAACATGGAAGTGAAACCTCTGCTCTACCTACATGAAGACAGACTCTCACCCCAGCACTAAGGAATTAAACCCCTGTTCCCCTTTCTGTTTGGTCATCTTCCCTTCGATGCCCTGAGTAAGGTACAGATGTGGTTTACTTCTAGGTTACATCTTGTACAATCACAAGGACCAAACCAGAAAGAACAGATTGTACAGACACGTTAAGTACAAGAGGAAATCAAAACATTAAGGACATGTGTACAGTTCGCCCTTGAAAGCCCTCAACCAGAGCTAAACCCTGTCTAAGTCAACACCACTCTCCTTTTCTCAGTTGTCTCCTAACACCTCATTTCAAGACATTTGTAACAACAATTCCACGGGGAAAACAAACCGGCTTTCAAAAGACATATCTTCAGATTTGAACATTTATCCCATCAGATTTGTTTGCTAAGTGTAACTTACGGTTAACTCAGAATTAAAACCACCTTCCTTAAAACCAAGCCAGTACGTACACTGTTTGAATTCCAGTTATGAGCCGGTAGAAGAAAAGACTATAGGAAAACGTACTCTTTTCCCAATGAAGTGGGTAACAGCTCCCAACCAACGCCACATGTCTCAAGCAGCCTGGTTTTTCAGCTGTGACTGAACTTGCGTTTTTTTTTTTCCCTTAGGAGAAGACACCTCCCCTTGTTTTTTAGGATGTCGGTATTAAAGCTTATATTCAAAGTACCAAAAATAAAACATGTTCTAATACAGTGAGGCCATTCATTTCTATCTAAGCTATACTAGAACTTACTGAAAAACAGTCACGAGCAAATACATTAAGACCTGAAGTAAGGAAAGGAAGAAAATGATCCCCTGACAATTGGGTGTGAGTACTCAAGACAGGACACTAAGCACTTAGTAGTCACATGTCAGCTTAAGTGCAACTCTCTCTGCTCATTTGCATGGGAATTAGGCTCACTTACACAACCAAGCAACCTCTTGAATGAAGAGTCTAGAGTAAATCCTTCCGAACTGCCGCCTACAGAATGCACCTACACAGCAAAGATTTCTTCACTTAAGAATTCCTTACTGTGTATTGAACTACTGAATATTAACAGGATGGATGAAGGCGAACTTGTCCTTTCCGAACCAGCAGAACAAACTGAGAATATAACAATAGACCAAGCAGAGTTGACTCCAGTCTTTCTAACAACAGGAAAGGACAGGGATTCAGAAGTACTTTTACAAACTGCCTTGCAGAACACAACAGCGTTATCCTGGTCACTCTTGACCGTGTACAATGCAAGAGCTCTTGTGAACATTAAGCAGCCCTAGTAGACCATCTTCAGGAATGCAAGGCAAAAGCAAAAGGAAACACAGATGCTAACTTCGGTTGACCCCAAGCGATTTATTTTAAGGCATGTTATCTGAGCTTGTGAACTTCTGTTAAGTATAGTTTTTAAAAAAATCATATAAGGCACTTCTATCACACAAGCACTCTCAACAGAACTTAGTTACGTGCTTAAGTGGTTCTGTAAGTCATCGACGCTCTTTTTGCCATTTAACTGTCATGTAGGCACAGATAGAAAAAAAAATTAAAGTGCTGATCAGGCAAATGTTAAAACCAGCAATTAGGCTGCAGTTTCACATTCACAGTCAATGTTCACATACAATGTTATTTTGACTTCAATCCAGTAAAAATAGCCAAAGCTGAACTGACACACAATAACCAATTCCCCCCTCCCCTGCAAAAGTACAGGTAACAGAAGATAGAACCTTTGTTTTGACTCCATTTGCACCGAAACTACGCATTAAAGACAGCAGCAGCTTACAGTCTTAACTTGGCTGGAGAACTGCACTAAAGAAACAGCATGAGCCGGAAGCAGACTACAGGGAAGTAGCAAAATTTAGTCTTAGCAAGTAATTTGCCTTTGGCAAACACACATCTGGTTCTGCACGAGTGATTCACACCACACTGGTCCAAGGTAATTGCACTACCAAGACTCACGCAGTCTGTGCGCCGTATAAGTACCAGGAATTGGATGCAGAAGTGTTTTTTTCATTGGAGGTAATCAACATATTAGAAATATCTCTTCAACCCCACCTACTGTCATGAGGCAGCCGACACCTTGATCACGCTTTGGACATTTAACCAGATGTACAGACTTCAACAGATACATACATATATATATATATATGTACATACAGGTACATATATATAAGAGGTAGTGGTGTTACAGGTGTAACTTGCCTGGGTGAGAAATGAAAGGAACAGAACCAAAGGGATCTTCAGGAGGATTTTTCTGTGGAGCAGAATGTGGCTCCACATTCTTATCTGAAGATGCTCTCCTGTCCACCAGCCTGTCTGTAAAAAACAAAACGAAACAGAACAAAAAATAAAATAAAATAAAAGTGGCAGGTCTTATGCCTACGCAAACATACATCTACTGCACAGGGTGAAGAAGGAACACACTCGCAATTCGGGGTTGTGCGATGTCTTAAAGCTATCCCACATCTCAAATTCATACTTCTTGATCATGCAGGAACATTCACCTGCGCAGACCTGTTGTTAATCCCCGTCCCACCACGAGCAGGATCTATTTTGTGATGGAATGCTTTAAATGCGGATCTCTTCCACGCTGTATGCAGTCTATGCGCTCTGTAACAGAAACTACTAATGCTCTGCGCTCGAGGTTCTCAAGTCGGACTCAGTATAGTTATCAAAAACACAAAATCATTCATTTTATCAAAGTTTTGGCCAGCCTTTGCAAGAAAAAAAAGAAAGTCAACAACCACAGCAAAAGAGCCAGGAGTGCTTTTTATTAAACACATAACATCTGTCAGTAATTAAAAGCAATTCGAGTCTCGTGTAGAGCAATGTACTGTCTGTTCGGTATGGTCTTCAACCCTTAGGAGACTGGGTTTTTAATTTTTTTTGCCCTTTTGTAAAGACACAAGCAAAAGGTTTTGAACAGTCAAAATTTTGAAGCCCTAGAACAATAAAGACAAGTTTTTCTGTCTAATCTCTTATTCTAACATTGCTGCCAACTGAAGAGCCAGACCATCCAGCCCAACCACCACACCGCAACTGAGGAGGGTGCAGCGAGGCCCTTCAGCCACTGCACAAAACCCCTGCGACGGGGTCGCCCACCTTCAGCAAACATCCTACGTCCGCGATGCAGAAGACGCAGCATTTTGCTTTCCCCCTTTTTCACAGCGAGCAGCTGCTCTTCCAACCCATTTGCAGCAGAACCATCTCGACAATTTGCGGCTGAACTGTGCCTTAATTACTGACCAAGCTACCTGCACATTCTCTATCAGCCCTTCAATACAGCAACCAGGAGGCTTTTCTACACCAACCACCAGGGACCAGACAGCAAGCTCATCTACTTCAGACAGATGCGTGTTAACCCCGTGTACAAAGCCCAGGAGTTCTGCAATTACATGCCAGTTTTCACAGACAAGTGTTCTGTTCTTATTCATGTGTCCGTAACATGCATTCTCACTCTCACCTACCATTAGGCTCTCCAAAGAAATATAGGGGGGAGTTGTTCTATTACAGGCAACCCCTACTTCAAGTACAATCGCAACTGGGAGCTCCTAGTGCAGGAGATTAAATACTTGCTCTCGCCTCAACATACACATAGGCAGAGACTAAACAACCCGAACTAAATCACCCTACAGTGACACAGCCATGCAGAAGAGAAGACTAGCAGCGACGCACAGAAGACTGGCAGCTCTAGGTTTTCTACCATCGGCTTTGAGCCTTGACCAACAACTGCCGCGCGGCACAGCCAGCAGCAGTACAGTACTGATTCCTGATTCTGAACCACTCTACCCACATGGCTTTTCCCTCCTAAAGAAGGAAGGGTTTGGTTTTTTTGGTGGTTGGGTTGTTTTGGGTTTTTTGGTGGGGCATGCTGCTTTGCTGTGGGTTTGGTTTTTTTTTTGGGGGGGGGGGGGGGGGCTTTCTTTAAAGATCTGTATGTGGCCTTCAACTTCCATCTTTACAAATGCAGACTGACTGAGGGATGCTTTTGTTCTCTTATCCCTGGGACCTTGCCTCCAGAGGAAATCCAGTTGACTGCTGCACAGTTTGGAGGCAACCAAACACTCGAGTAACTTGTAAGGGTGCAACAACTTGAACTACCCTTCGGTGAGTCCCTGCAAATGCTGACATGCAAGACTATGCAAGTTCAAGCCCCCAGAGGATGATCACATCTCCCAACTTCAGCAACAGATCTAGAGATAACCGAGAACAGAATGGATTGAAATGCTAACCATGCAAAAGTTAAGTGACTAAATACAAGGCTTAAACTCCTCCGTGGCACCCAGGCATATACGTACTGGGATACATTTCCCTGGAAAATCAAGTCTGAAGTTTATCAGTTCATCAAATCTAAGGCTATTGGAAAAGGACAATCCATCTTTCCACCTGAAGCACAAATGCCATTTGTCCACCTCATAACCAGATCCACTTGTCTTTATCAGAGAGGGTTTGAGAGAGAAGAGACAGCGATGGTTTCTCCAGGTTCACACAAGCGTAAGTAGGTTCAGTGGAACTGTCAGCATTAGACTTCTTTGTGCTTCAGCTGCAACTCCCTTAAAATAAAGATCCAAGGTTCCCTCTCCACCCCCCCACCCCCCCCAGTGAATAATCATACTAATGCAGCCCCAACTGCTGCCAGAGACACCATCACGTGCCACAGCAGACCCTTCCATAGAGCACTGCAGTTATTTAGGACCACAAACAAGGAATCCAGGGGTTTCCATTCAAGTGAGAGGCCCAAGATGACTCAGGAGACAGCTCTCTGGGGACTTTCTGAAGCACGAGGAGCCCTCGTGCCCAAGGAAAGCCTGGTAAGGACCACAGCTCTTTCCTGCACAGGTGGCCTAGGTAGCTCCTTCATACTGCAAAGGAGACAGGCACAGGGCTTTGTAGGCTTTTGCCCTCAGGTGTCTTTATTGAAGCACCAAGATGATTCCAGGCCTAACAAGAATCTTTGGGCAATTCTATGCGAAGGCTGCACTGGTATTTTTTCCCCGAATGAGAACGACAACTCATTTTCTTGGCTCCGAATTCTGCACAGATTAAGCATTATGTGTTGCTTCTGCACCATCATTCATACTGACTATGACAACAGAGAAACAACCACTTACGCAAGAACCAGCAACTCCACCCTGTCACTCCATATCCAAGCTGTCCACAAGGGTGCTCAGTCCAGCAGCTTCATTCAACTGCACGTTACCTTTTACTGCAACCGTCATGTTCTTACTATGACAGCTTCCATCAAGCGTCAAGCAAGGTATTCTGCTCCCTGAGTTAGCTCCCTTTTTACAGGAGACGGGATTAACCGTGACAGCAATACCCATCACTACACACACTATGACATTAAGCTACTAAATGCATGAAATGGAAGGGTGATGTTAGCCTGGCAAGTTATAATGACATCTTGACCCATTAACAAAGGCTGCATATATTTAATTACTCATTTATTACTGTCAGGAGCACAACAGCTTTCAAAGTATTTGATTTAAAAATATTTTAAATTTAGTATAAAGCATTTGCTCAACAACACAAATCAGGATTTTGGAAGTGGAAAGAAAGGATTTATGTTCAGAATGCTTCTTAGCACCAGGTAACATGGCAGAAAGTAACCGGCATAACACTGCACAGGAGTTAGCAAGTACGGAACAGCAACCCGGTTCAGTAACAGAAAATATAACCAGTTATCCAACTTGCATCTCCAATTCTCCTTCCTCTAAATGGCAAAAACACATTTAATTAAAAAAAAAAAGTTACTTATTAAACAGCAGTTTTCCCTCATAAGAAATAGCCTACAACTCAAGCCCTGATCCTTAAGATGCACCTGAGGAAATTTCCGGAAGCATTAAACAGTTAATGACAATTTTATAGATATAAGCCTATAATTGTAGTACAACACGTCTCCCAATTTCTTATTAATCCACCTATATTTAAAAAAGTACCAGTAGACAAAATTCAGTGTAAGTATTTCTGCTTTGACTGCAGTAAAGGCATTGACACTGTAAGGTTAAGTTCATATGATCTTTGGCACAACATCCTTAATATCAAAAAACAAAGTTAAAAGGTCTTTGAAGTCTTTGATCTACGTTCCTACGCGTACACAAAACGCCAAGATGAAAATAAGCAACGTGACCCCTCCATCGCACCTCTAACAGACAGCAAGGCAAAAGGCCTCAGAAAAGCTGTACGTCCCACGTTACACACAAACAAGACTGCCATCTAGCGTGCTGTTGGTCAAGCAAATACTTGCTTTTTCATGTTTTCTGTATTCAAGTGACCAGAAAAGCTTAATGCTGGTTATTACTAAGCAAAGCTATGCTGTTATGTTTACTTCTCTGATACTGCACATGAAGTTTATATCACATCCAGCTCTTGTAGGCATTCAATTATCTTTACTAACAAGTGACCAAAGAACATGCCTAAGTAGACTTAGTCTTTAAAAACTTCAGACTGTTTTTATGCACATAATACCAACACTGGATAACAGAACTATAGCAGTAGTTAACCACTCCTTCTGCTGGAGATGGAGACACGGCAGTTAGTGGCATTTAGCTCCAAGTTAATCTAGCCCATATTAAGTCCATCTATTTGCATGCAATTCAGCATCTTCCCCGGAAGAGCTGTCAGGCACTGGAACGGGCTTGCCCAGGGAAGGGGTCGAGTCCCCGTCCCTGGGGGTATTTAAAAGCCAGGCAGACGAGGTACTTAGGGACCAGATTTAGTGGGGGGATGGCAGGGTTAGGGGAACGGTTAGACTCTGTGGATCTTAAGGATCTTTTCCAACCCAAACGATTGTATCATTTTCCATTTCCCCAGCTTACTCTAACGGGCCAGCTACTCCGGGCAAGCGTACTGCTTTCATAGCATTTTCCAGCTTGTTTGTAAAGCCACTTTAATTCTGCCCTTGGTTAGTATATTCTTCCATACTTGTATTTGTTCTGAACATGTGGCTTAACCCAATCAAACTCATAGAACTTATCACAACCTCCTGTCAGTAGTCCCACAGTCAGCGAGATTGTGGAAATGGGTCCAATGTTGCGCTGACCTTTTGGTTCAAGGCAACCTTCTCCACATTCAAGAGTGTATTATTTCACAAGACTTCTAAGGCTTCATTTGGAAGCAGCATGCCTGAAGATAGTCAATTCTACTACTAAATACTTCCAAATTCTGAACCTGGATTCAGAAAGAAAGCTTATTTTTCAGCTGGTACATTATCCATTTTCCCCAGCTAGCAGTAAGCCCTCTCACTGTAAAACGCGTGCAGGCTGCAACCACACATCAAAAATAGGAGTCTTTTTTGATCAACACAAGATACAAGTGAAAATAATCAACTTCAGTTTCACAAAAAGAAAACCCCAAACCAAAACCAAACCGCCAGTCCCTTTCCTTAAGGATTAACAGGTTATCACACACCTTGTTCAGCTACATTCAAGGACACAGAAATCCAAGACAAAAGTGACTCAACTGAAGGCATAGGGTGGTTTGGTTTTTGTTTTTTTTTCCAGTTACTTGAAATTCAACTGTACTGCATTTTTAATTGCAGGGAACTTGCTGATAGTCAGCCAAGTATATACAATCTGGTTTTTGAGATTGGCACATCTTACAAGTCTCACTAGTAAATCGGATCTTGACAAAACTAGTTTTAGGAGAAGCATCTAATGAGCGTGTGTTAAGCGATTAAGAAAGTAAGTGATTCCAAGGAAAAACCATTGAGATAACCGACTTCAAGAGGAAAAATTTTATTCAACTATTGCCATATCAGAACAGTAAAGCAGCCCTTACATGTAGCCACTCATCAAAAAGGACATTACAAAACATTAACATAATGTAATAGATCCATTTTCTTTCAGGCATTTTCAAAGGACATATCAGACCCACAGCATCTTCTGCTCTGGTGTGCAAGAAAAGAAGCTAGAAAGGAATAAAGCAAGCAGCCAAACTTCTCTTCCTATCTGACGACATATCTCTGCTGTTCCGAGCTTCTTGACAGTCAAGGTGATACAAGCAGTATTTTAAGAGCTAAGATATAACCATTTCTGCAGTATTTGAGCCAGTAACTACCGATTTTAAACAGTGAGTTCCTACTGCACACATTTTCAAAGAGGGAAAGGAAAGGAAGAAGGCAGGCCCAACTCTGCCCTCAAATGCTCAGAAAGAATTCTCTGTACACAGACTGCGCGGCCCTTCCGCAAGACAGGCGTTGGAACTGCCGAGCAACTACAGAGCCCTTATTTACTGTGAAGCAAAATAAGCCTTCAAGCGTCCCTTACTTGATCTTAGCAGGTCAAATTCTCTGTCCAGCAGCTCCTCCTCGGTCAACTTGGAAAAATTGTCCTCTCCGAATGGGTTCCAGCCTGACATATCAGGTGGGTTATTGATGCTCTGCTTTGGGTAACTGGCAATTGCTTCAGCATCAGGAATACCTGACCTGTAAAGTCAGTTCATGGAAGCAAATAAAGAGAGACATTACTAGATTGTTCATCAGGGTGAAAATCCATGACATGCCAAAATACTACATGTAAGTAACACACACACATTAACACCTTATCCCAAAAGCATCTGAAAGCTACTTTAAGCTAAAATGGATCACTTACAATATGTGGTTTGATGGCATCATTTCTGTGTGCATGCCTTGGGCTTTGACTTTTCAATTTACTAGTTGCAGGCAAAACAGAATCCTGCATCAAGGTGACATGCAAGGGAAAAAAAAACACCAAACCCCAACCTATTTTGCCTGCGGTCATTTCTGTATTGCAGTAGGAGACTGCCTTGTTTTCCTCCAAGAAAGCTTACTAAATATGTTTGAAGTTTGCATTGATTCTCTTTATTTTCAAGTTACTTTTTCTGGGTAGACACATTACATGTCTTTGAATCCTACATTGATCCAACTCATACACAGTTAACTTAACCAGTTGACATCACAGCCTCTCCTTGTATTAGCCTTATGTAATATGGATAAGGAAACCTTTGACCAGATCCCTTTTTCGTTTCATGCACATTTTAACAAGTTACACCTACCCTACCACTACTCTGTCCGAAACAGATTAGAAAAGCAGCAATCAGCAAGTTACTGCATGCTAACTGGCTCCCTCTACGCCCAGCCAGGCTCTGCAGCCCACGCCTGCCGCCCAGCTCCAGCTAGAGCCACCCCTTCAAGACAAGAGAAAGGGGAAGGGGCTCCTTCCTGTCAGCTTGGGGGCTGCCATCCCACAGGACTACTGGCTCTTTCCACTGAGAGGACAGCATGCGGTACTCCTTGAACACAAGGAGGTGTTTTTTTTTTTCCCCCCAAGATATGTCTTATGCATCACAACCCATTGCTAACTCACATTATTGACTTGAAGCTAAACAGAGCTATCAAATATCTTCAGCCAAACACACAGAAGAGAAACTGGAGATACACATAGTTACTTCCAGACTGGAATGATTCCTTTCAGAAATTATTTGTGACAAAAGTCCTCTGGCAATCGACCTGACCCAAGTACAGCTGGTAAATCTCAGATATGGGCACAGAAGAGCAGTGCCCAACTCTGCTAGGGATAAGACTACTTAAGTGGCGAGATAAAGCTTAACTGGTCACAGTGATTTATGATATTGTATCAATCCAGCCTATAGCAAGAATATATTTTGCCTTTTGCCCTTTCCACACACCATAACGTAGAAGAGACTAAGAATGACAGCAGCACCTGAAATGCCTGAGCCACGCTTAACTGGAAGCCCGTGTCAAGACTGCAGCACTCCCTCAATTGCTAAGGACTTCTCTTGCTCTGTAGTGTAGTAGGAACCCATATAAACTTATTGCATAGAATTGGTGCAACTGGACTAATCTGTGGGGTTTTATTTTTACTTCAGAAAAGGAAAGGGTTTTTATTCCATGGGCTCTTATTTCCTAAGAAATTATGGGAAAGTCATTATTTATCAAGCTTTATATTAAGCAAGGATAAGTCCACGGGCCCTGCAAAAGAACCATATCACTGATGACATGTACTCCATCATAATGCATACTTAAGTGAGACCTCTGATCAACAGACAAGCGAGTTAATAGTCCTAGCAAATAAATGCCAACTATAAAGCCTCCCTTAAAAGAGCGTTTAAGATAATTTTCCCATGCCCATAACATCATTCAACATAGGCTACTGACCACCCTAAGCGAAGTGGTCAGCAGTCAGATCCTGGAATAGATCCACGAACAAGAAAAAGGGGAAGACAGTTTCTTTAAGAAATCGTACCAGGCTCATCTGTTAGCAAGCTAAGTGCCCCACTTGCCTCGCAAAAATATCCTTTACCACTAAACAGCAACTATCCAACTGCTTTAAGTAATAGCTTACTACTCAAATCAGTTATCTGTGATGAAAGGATTCAGCAGTGCTCATCACAATTAATAAAGTAAGCAATAAGTAACCCTTGGGTACATCTATGTCAGCATACTTGCCTGCTTGCAGGGTAGGGAGTATCTGCCACTGTACGAGCGTGCGCTGCAAGTGACCCAGGGTAGGAGATTAAGGCTGGTGAGAAGTCTTGAGGAGAAGTGATATATTCAGGAGACTGCGCCTGTTGTGACCGCTGTTGCTGTTGAGCAAGCATCTGCTGCTGTAGGAGAGCCTGCTGATAATGCTGCACCTAAGTAAGATAACCATCACGTTACTAAAATTTACACGGGCCAGCGTCTATCTCTTCTGCCAAGTAACGATACCCGCCTTGCAGCCCAACACGCCAACAGCCACCACGCTCCAGAAAAGCTTGGTAGCTTCAGCAGAAGCAAGAAGCCAGACCTGTCTGTTATACAGGTGAAAAGAAGCTGCCCTAACAGGCCAGTGATAGCTTTTCGTAACCATTGCAACCTAAGTATCTGCTACTGCAGCACTAAGAAGTTAGTTTTCACCATACCCTATTCTTAAATATTAATAATCAAAATTATAGGACAATTTCTCCTGACTTGTGAAAAATAGATTATGCCAGTTGACTTTCTTGCTTTTCAAGTAGTAATTGGATGCCACCGTATCTTTTATCACTTTGCAGGATAATATACCTTGGTTGCTGTGGTCACTACTGGAAACCTTAAGCACCGAGTAGGTTTCAAATTAGTATCTACCTACTTAATGAAGTTTAGGATATATATCCCATCTGATTAATATACAAGTGCAACTCCAGATAGGCTTTCGCAACCACTTTCGGGTTAACTTCTATCTTCCTCAACTGAGTATCGTTTTACATGCTTAACTTCAGAGCATTTACCACATCCACAGCTCATCACAACCACTCACGAACTTCTCTTACCGCACCTTCACCACAGATTTACAAACACAGCACGTATTTTAAGATCGTACCATCTACGTTCCATTCTTGACATACCATAGCGGGATACTGAGATTGGGAAGGTTGCTGCTGGTACACAGACTGCATCAACAGCTGCTGTTGGACCATCTGCTGGTGCATTGCTTGTTGATACTGCAGTTGAAGAGAAGAAAATAGCTTTAGCAAGTCGTGATCGCCCTTTTACAAATATCCAGATATTGGGAAGAAGCATCCATTAGATTATCACTTCTGTCATTCAACAGCATTTTTCATTTAAGACATCATATAACAAAGAATCAGCTTGCAATTCAGTCACTGCATTTTAATGACGCTGTGTTTGGAAACTTTTCCTTTTTTCCCCCGCAATTAATACCAGCCTGTTTAACAAAAAATTAGAGTACATATTCAGCACTGCCTTTTCTAAGGCAAGCCAATTATTATCCCAGTTTTCACCAGTGCTGAGACCCTTGGGTAAACATATCAGCTGTGCTTTAAGAATAACACATCTCAACAGGGGGAAGAAGAAAACAAAAGGGGGGGAATAGCAATAGGTGTCTTCGACAGGATCTGAAAGTTCTTGTCTGACCTGGCTGCTGTTATGTTTACAGTTACTTATGCACACCACTGAAGCAATTATACTTGACAGTATGCAAGCTCGACAGTGGTAGAATATATGGTACCCATGAAATATCTGGGCAGATAGAGCAACTAAAAAAGGAAGCTCTTCACTGACCAGGAAAAACTGAAGAAAACAAACTGCAAAAATCGTACTCAGATAGCGCATACACAGCCATCTACTGCAATCATAGCATTGTCACCTAGATAATTCCTCACATTTCTCTCAAGCACATTTACACATACACAAAGCCTTTACGTGGGCCGCACAGCGGTGATTTAAAGCAAGCTGGGATTCAGGATCAAACTACAAAAGCAGGACAGCACAAAGCTGCTTTCTAGGACAAGCATCACAGTGCCTATGAAGAGACAAATCAAAGGTCAAAAGAAGGGGCAGGAGCCAGGATCCCTTTCCATCTCTCCTACTGGGGGAAAAAAAAAAGGCAGCAGCAGCAATGCTTAACTAGCACCCGATTCCAAGTGTTATTAACAATCATAACAGGCGTCTCTTAGAAACCTGCCTAAAAGATTTGACTTGTACCTGCTGAATATAAGCGTCCTGAATCGCAGGTTGCTGCTGCTGGTGATGCAGATGGTGTAGCTGCTGTAGCCTCCAGTCCCCCTGCTGCAGCTGCTGCAGAACTCTGTTCTGCGGCGGGGGGTGCTGGTTGGTCCCTTGGGACTGTAAGATTTCTTGTCCGTTCCCTGGACGCGTGGTTCCTGTAATAGTCAGACAACACTACTCACATACTGATCTCTCAAGTTTAGCCAGAGAGCTCCCTAGCAGTTAACCTCGTTATTTTACACCTCAAGGTGAAAGAGTTGAAAAACTTCCCTTGCCGGTAAGTAGTACAGCTAGTAGTTACTAAATTCACTTCACCAAAAAGTACTTCCAGGCCTGTCAATGCACTATTTCTGTTTACAAGATGCAGGAAGCTTCCTTTGATCTCATGACAGAGCAAGCTGGGTTCAAGACTTGTGTTTTACTAACACTTGAGTTGTACCTTCTGGTACCTCAAACCATACAGTTTTGTATGAGAACAACACAAATTTTTTTTTTTTTTTTTAAGGGAACTATTGGCTCCCTTGTCAAACTCCATTGAACAGAACACCTGATGGATTTCACCATTCAATTCTTTTTGCAGCCTTTTAAGTAAGCAGTTACTAATATAAATCAATCTCTCTTGCGTGCTGTATTTATATTCTCAAGTGCCTGAGAATGATCTGTTCCTTGTCATAACAGAAAAAGCTTTTTGAGTTGGACGTTACTTGGATCCCATCTAGTAAAAGCTGTTTACGCCTAGGACACAAACATTCTCAGTGCCCTTTTAACTGGAGCCTTTCCCAATACCATCCCTGAAGCTACTCGTCCTGTACTGTAACAGACCGATAGCATCACACAGCACAACTAGGAAAGTTTTCAACATAGACCTGAACACTACTTAAGTCAGTATGTATCAGAACCGCAGCTCTTTCTGAATGACAAAGCAAAACTCAAAGGATTTACTGAAAACCCATCTCACTCGATTGCGTTTACCTCAATTACTCCTCTGTTGCCCCCATAGTGCAATGTGAAATGCATCGATCCATCATTAGAGAAGTGAAGTTTTTACCTGGTTCCAGCCTACAAATAATACCACGGTACTGTCGATATCTTAGGACTTATTGAGGCACAGGGAGAATATTATTCCTACTGCAACGAAAGCAGTCTGTTACAGAGGAGCTCAGTACTTCTAGTGAATTACTTGAAAGTCAAAACTGAGCATGAACAACTGTCACAGCCTGCAGTGGGAAAGTTCGTTCAAAAGCTGTGATAAGTGCAATGAAAAAATACCGTAACTTCTCAACTTGCACTTTTTGTGGCACCTTGTCAAACTTATTACACATTTCAGAGTCTTTCAGAAAGTATGAAGATTTGGGTTTTGCATATAAAAAAAGCAGATCAATTTCAGTTGTACATGTTATCTCTGCTAGACCAAGAAAGAAAACAAAAAAAATTCCTTCGTCATTTATTTTGGTTCATCCTTAGACTTCGTTAAGTTACCTTTTTGCCCACGATTACCTAATTGACCAGGAACTTGTACTTTGACGGGCGTCGCTGAGCTGTGGATCGTCAGCACACTTGAAGCGGCGGTGCTTGAATTGGCCTTTGGTCTTTGTCGCGGTGCAATTGAGGTTTCTGTTGGTCCAACGGTATCTGTGATTCTGAAATGGCAAGTTTTCCACAGGAAAGACTCTATTAAAAAAAGACTGCTCCTTCTTCAGATGAGACACAACATAGCTCTTAATAGCTCAATTATGTCTTAACCATGTGCTGCTCTACTTCTAAATTGGATTTTAACACCTGAAGATTTCCTTCCTAAAATTCCACTCATCACCCACTGCAGCCATAGGATACATGCATGGCTCTTCCTCAGTGGTGTTCTGCAGCAGTCAACAGCCTTATTCCCCAGGAGACCATGGCACGAGATCCGATTTCTCTGTATAAGCTTTCCTCAGTTTACAGTAGTGAGTTAAAGTTTCGTGCGGCGCTTGAGCCAGCAGCCCTAAGACTAGAGATGTGATTGCTGTTCATACATACAGGAAATAAGATGACAAAAAAATCAGATCTGTTAAATCAACTCAGTTCTCTTTTTGTTATAGATTTAGCCTCTAGCAGTTGTAACACCCACAAACCGCTCAGAGTATTTGCACCTTCCCTGCAGTACTTGAGAGATGTATAATAGTATGCCAGGGTAATCAAGAGGTTCAAAACCAAAGCACTTTTGAGCTTTAATCCAATTATCAGGTTATAGCATACGGATTTTTTTAAAGCTGTCCAACTGCTTAAAAACACTAATTCACCAACTCAGCTCCAGTACCCAACACCTCTTATCAGTCCCGATAGTATTACATCAAGATACCATTGCCTTAACCTGCTGTAACGTAAGGCCACGAGGAAAACGTTACTTAGGAAAAACTATGCATCTTCCTACCGTAGTCTAGCAGATTTAGTTGGGAGCTCAAACCATCATTCCATAGATACTCTACGCCTGCCCTCCGCTGCACGTTACCAACTGACAGCCAAGACAGCAAAACCAACCCAGGCCAGACCGTGACATGACCTTAAAATGGCGCAGACATATCTACCTAACTCAAACGCAGCTTAGGTGAGTCCCTTCATTTGCTTCTCACTCAAAATAGGCTGATGACGTCAAACTTGAAACAGAGCTCATCGTTATAACTGAATGTAAAAGCACCTAAGTCACACACATTGGTAGATTCAATACCCCAACAACTTCCTTTAATAAGAAACGGAAATGTAAACGGTTCTTCCAGCGTAAGCCTTAAGCATACACCATATACCACATCAGAAAGTAAAAGCGTGGATAGGAGTTCCCAAGCTTTTTGTTTTACTTCTATTCATAAGGACTAAACCGGGAATATTTTGGCACATGAACGCGAATTTCTGAAAAAACAAAACCCACGTACCTTCATCAATCAGATTAGATTTGCGTATTTAAATCAAACTCTTAAGACCAGTTTACCTGTACCATATACAGGTACCTCACCTGCCACTGAAAATCTTTCACATCAAAATTCACTCATCACACTAGGAGAAAATAAAGCGGAGTGGAACAAGACTGCTAGCACTTACTCCCCCATGAAGCAGGCTCTCAGTTACTCTCCACGGATTCTCAGTACAGTGAAAGTAGTAATGGAGGGGAACCCAGAGAGACTCGAAGCTCTTCAACTCACAGTTTATCTATTCTAACAACTTCTGCTACTAAAATAATTTTTCATTTATGAACAAGCATATTAAACCAGGTTTTAGACAAGCACGTAGCTTAACAATATTAGCAAAAAAAAAAAGTAAAGCCACATCTGCTGCTCACCTTGCTTTTATTTGGCTTTTTCTAGCAGCTGCCTCACTAGCTGTCATGGGTTCAGGAAGAGTTGAAGGGACAGGAGAATTCTTGGGAAAAATAAATTTGAATAAATTAAAAAAACAAAATCCTGAAAGAAAAAAATCATTACATATTGAAGAAAAATACTTGGATTCAAGTTTTCAATGTTACAAGGCTTCATGCAGAACTCTCCCATGGCTGTAGATTAGAAGTGGTTTAATTCCCCAGTATCTCTCTGTTCTGTTGTCAGTTACCCAAGCAGAACAAAAATATTACTGCTCTGACTGTTTGTCAACTACTTCACTTTATTTACACAATACCAACTACCAATTATCAACAATGAAGTAAAACACTTGCTCCAAATGTTTTCTTGTAACTGCACGGAACAGAAAGCTGGTTTAGCCTCAAGTTTAAGCACCGAAACAAAGCCTAACCTCTGGATCAAACAACAGTACTTTTTCAGTCCACTCAGCTCTTGCACAGAAACACAAGTTCCAGAAAACCAGGCAGCATCTAAGCTGCTATGGTCCTTGAACTTATCCTCACCTCACTCAAGTTCCTGAATTAATTATGTTTCACCTAAACCGCATTTCAACAATGAAAATGGCAATTTTGAGGGAGGGAGGAGGAACAATCTCTCTCACTACACATGTACTACTTCCTTACATACAGTAAAGAACACAAATCTAAATCTGGTCACAAGTAGTAGAGACCAAGTTATCCATTACCACATGCTGCTTCCGAAACGCCCATCAGCGCAATGAGTCAAGAGTCTCGGAAGGAGACAGGCAAGCATACTTGCAACTGCCCCTTGAAAAAATAAGGGGCTGGCAGATAATCTAGTATTGCATGTACGCAATAGCAACTTGAAGCATACTCTGCTTGATGTTTTTAACTTACGAACAAGGTTTATGAACTAACTCAAATCATCTCTCAGTCTTGTTTGATACATTTTTCTCAATGCCATCTATAAAATACACTAAAAATACCAAAGCATAAAAGACTACTTACATTAATATTAGACACGGGACAGTCCTTTTTGGCAAGTTTAAAGGCCAAGTAAGATACTTGAAAGATATCAGGTCTCTGTTCTTGATCAGGTTCAAGCATATATCCTGCAAAAAAGGTTAAGACCAAGTTACCACTGTTGGATATCAAAAGGCCTCTTGAGATCGCGTGCTAGCAGCAGGAAGAAATTCAGCAGCTCTGCCAAAAGAGCTTACCCCAGAACAAATCCTTTTTATTGTTCTGGTGGGTTTGGGTTTTTTTAATACTTGCTGCCAAGTCAAACAGTTTCTAGGGTCAAACATAATTGGAGAAGCTGTACAGTGTTCGCTATTTTGACACTCAGCTGTGGGAAGGGTAGCTAAAGTGAAGTAGTAATTGCTAACTTCAGAGAGAAACGGATAAAACCAACTCATTGTCCGACCATTTCCCGGCATTAATACAGAACTCAGTGTAGCTAGGAGAAGATTCACAGACATCTCTCACCGCATCAGGCTAGGGTTCTACATCACCTTTTGTCTTGCACGTTTATTTGGCGATGCACACTTTCGTGTATTAAAAAAACATAGTTCCATGGATAAAAAGGTTTTCCTGAAAAGATGCAGAATTTCTGATGTCCCTCTCAAGCATTAGCTTCTCAATTTCGAGTGTTTGGTGTTTTTCAAGCAACCATAAGTTAATTTGTATTGTTTACAATATGATACAGAGTACATAGATAGGAAATCTCACCTCAATGACCAAAGAATCTCAATAAACAGTGAAAGATGTTTTGTCAACAAGCTAAGCCTCTAAAAATACGTTCGGCTACAAAGAAAATGAACAACCTATGAAAATTTAAGTTCTCTGGTTTGATGAGAACATTGAGATACATTTCCAAAACTGTTCAGTAGGACAGCCAACCTTAAACAAGATGTTGTAAAAAATATTGAAGTAATTTTTTTTTTTTTAACTTAATACAATTTTAGACAGATCTTACTGTTTTACTGAAAGCCATTATTTCAGGGCTTATATAGTTCACTGCAAGTTTTATTTCTAATGGGTTTTACAAAATAAAGCAGATTTAAACTAACAGTGACAGCACCATTACGCAGAAACAGAGCACTTATGAAGTGACTCCTGCCACTCGATTCTGAAATAGCAGATTTCTGAGGTGGCAGAAGTTCAGCTTGTCATTCCCCCTTCCACCCCACCCTGTAAAAAGAGCCGTAATGAAGCCAAAAGTCCCTGAATTAACTTTTATGACCAACTGCAGCTTTTTTTGGCTTCCATTCCAAATAGAAAGAAGGGAAGTTTACATTATGAGAATCTTCCCCACCCACATATATTCCATGCCAGCAATGCTCATCTTGGCACAGCAGTTTATTGCATCTTAATAAATCAGCTTTCATACTTAAGAGGAGACAGGATTAAAAACCGCACTCCTCTCAAAGCAGCACTGTGACAGAGCCAAGTACTTAATCACTTAAAAATTCATCTCATTTGGTCAGTTATTATTTGCTCAAAGTAAATGCTTACCATGGTAACTGCTATTTCTCAGTTATGAATGTGTGCTCAAGGAAGTGTTTGGGATTTGGTATTTCCTATTATACTTTATATAATGAACTATGTGGTCAACACATTCATAACTTAGAAATAAATTATAAGAGCTCCTATAAAACTTCCTGAATATTTCTTATTCTGTCAGTCACACTCTTTCAAGCTAACCTGCTCAAAGTTGAAACTTCGGACTGCGCAAACTTTATCAGATTTTTGTTCCATTATAAACCATGGAACTTCTATAAAATTGCCCCCAGTGCACTGCATCCCAGTACATTTATGTTTCTAAATGAAACTTGCACTTCAAATTCATCTAAGTACAACTGTCCAACATGGATAGAAAACACTATCAGTTGTCTGACAGTCCATGGAAATCACACGCTTAAGAGCAAAAAGGAACTATGATTAAATCAACAACTACTCTCTTGATTGCCCCTATCCCTTTCTGGTTTATGGCCACCTAAGGAAAAAAAAAAAAATCATCCATGGCTCCCGAAGAAATCAGGAAGTTCTCGTAACTCCAACAATCCTGAAGTCATCATCAACTCATCCGTTCAATGCCCAGAACACAGTAGCTGATTTTAACACGTCAACTGTCCAAGAAAGAGACTGGTTTGCACATCATTCACCTGACTCACTTTCAGCGCCACTGGAAAGAGGATTCCTGCAGGTTTCTGCAATTCTTCTCTCGGCCAGCACCTCAGTTCTGTACCCTG
>JADKXX010009910.1:0-85169 GCA_017310255.1 Butorides virescens
CCCCCCCCCCCCCCCCCCCCCCCCTTGACTCAAAAACCCAGCCAGCCCGCACCACCCATCCCAGTCACTCGCCTACATTAGCGGGATCTCCTGTGTTTTATTTGATTTTCGAGGCAAAAGAATTGCTGCGCTGCCCAGATACTTACTTATCAAACAGTGTATACTATGAGAGTATCGGGAATTGTCCGGAATGGTAAAGCTTCCATCACAAATAGCAACTTGACTTTCTCCGAAAGGAAGTGAAAAGAAACAAAGTTTATACAGCAAGCAGCCAAGTGCCTGTAAAAACCAAATACAGTCACTGTAAAGGGATGAGAGTAAGCCTTTTAAACAATCAAGCAGCACCAACAAAAAACAAACTGCATCCTAGCTACAGCTGATGCTTACACCGTTATGTAGAGGCTGTATTATCGAAGACTCTGTTGATTTGACAACCCAATATATAAAGCAGCTCTAAAAAGGCTTGCTTTCCCACTGAATCCAGTATTAGACAACGAACTACCAAAATTACAGCATACTCAAGAGCTGCATTCACATTGTCATATTACCCAGAGATACAGCAGAGATTCCGATGGATTTTGTCTTTCTCTACTTCGCTGCTCATCACCTAATAAAAACACCGTTCCTTACCATGCTGCCAACAGGCTCCCACAAGCAATCATTGGTGACTATCAAGCAGCAACCCGAGCTGATAAGGAAAGAAAATTCTAAATCATGTCCCCCTTAACTCAAAGTGAGCATCACACATGGCATTGATTTTAGTTACAGAAGACATAACTACCAGAAATACCTCTACTATATTCTGTATCCTATAGCTGCATGATAAATCTCACTTTCAATTTTTTCAGTTAGTCAAGGCTGCTCTTAACTCACCACCGCCTCTTAATTAGTGCCGTATTTCATAATACCTGATTTTTTGCTTACCCAGATATCTGCCTTGGTAGTAATTGGTTTTCCTCCATAAAGATTGACCATTTCAGGAGCTCTGTATGACAGTGTTGTATACCTAGCAGTATAAAATATAAAGAGGAGACAGATGAAAAGCGTGCCTCAGAACTGAAAGCAAGCTTTCCTGCATCTGCCATGCGCACACCATTCACACCCCAGTTTCAGATACATGCCTGGAATTGTCTTATGCAATGCAAGTCATTTATTGCATTTGCAGCATCACAGAATATTTGGAGTAGCAACGTAAAATCATCATATACAAGGGCAAATTTTATGTCACCTAAAATTTGCTTTTAATGTTATTTCCCCAGCACGCGTTCTTTTGCAAGAGTCACTTAGCTTAAATACTGCAATAACCAGTCATTTGAAAGACATAATGTACGAGTCCTGCAGGAGTATTCCCTATCGCATATTGAAACATACAGAATGGGGACTTCAGAAAACTAACATCTCAAAATCATTATTGAACTGGTAGACCATGTATTTTTCAGAGCTTGGGAGGGAAAAAAAAAAAAAAAAAAAAAAAAAAGAAAAACAACCACAAAACTATCGCTTTATAACTTGATAACAAGTAGGCTGTATTTTATTCCTCTGCAGTAGTTAGCCTGACAGGGCCAACCCAAACTAATTCATTTTTTCAAGAGTGCACCTGTAATTCAAGTTAAAATATTTTTCTGATCAGCTTTAGGAGTATGAACAGGGACTTTATGAATAGGACCCTATCTAAATCCATTCCAACGCTTATTTTCGTCAGTTCTTTTTCTCTCATACTATTAGCTGTATTAAAAAAGCACAAATTTCAAATACTAAACTCCTACAGTGTCCAGCAGCCAGACACATTTTTCAACACTTGGGTTTCAAAACAGCATGCTTTTTTCCAGCTGTTTTTTTTCCTTAAGTTTCAGTTCTGCAAAAACAATCTGTGAATAAATGTACGAAATCTATGGTACCAAATAGTCCCGTTCTACTCTATTTAACTCAACATTAGTGCAAATCCAACAAATTACATTCAATTCGTGTCAGTAACACACACGCACGCTGCCCAGTAACACATGGAGGTTCCCAGCAGCGCCATCATTACTTGCGATAGGCCACTTAGAGAGAACTCACTTTTTGATTTCTTCTTCAACCACATTAACGCCATCTTTTTGAGGATTAAGGTATTTGTTAGTAGCACTGCCAAAATCACAGAGAACGTAGTTCCCGCTATCGTTTAACAATATATTCTCCACCTTGAAAGGAAAGCAACACACAGCGACATTAAATGAAAATAACGGCATTCATTTCCCAGTTAAGTGCTACAATGCTTTCTCACACACAGGAAAAGTTTTCAACAAAATCGATTGACAGACTCGGCAATAAGCAAGGTCTTAGGGTTTAGTCTCTCTGTTCACAGCTCCACCAACAGCAAGTGCTTCCCTCGCTACAAGTCAGTGAAATTGCTCCGATATTCTCGATCCTTTTTAAGTAGGTCATCGATTTTAACCTAGATGTTCCTTTTTCGTAAGTTCATACCTTTAGATCCCGGTGAACTATAGGTGTTTTGCACTGATGCAATCGGGCAACAGCCTCACAGGTATCACAAAATATTCTCATTACTTCTGACTCAGTGAAGCCTGTCTGCAGGCGCCGATTCATCTGATTCACCACCTGCCCAGCTAAAGAAACAACAAGGTTTTTCTTTTTTTAGGAATTGCTACCACGTACAGAAGTAAAGACTTTTTTATATGCAGAAAGTCTGCAAAAGATGCAAGATAACCACAGACACTGTATTTAAATAAAATAAACCTGGTTTTCCAAATGCACACTCTTTTATTGTTCTAGACAGAAAAATTACTGTCTCAAATGGAAAAAGGAAGTCCCTACGACTGAAATCCATGTGGGACAAATTGTGGCAAACAAAAAAGCATCCGTCATGCAAAGATGTTACCTCAAAAGTGTCTCTTGCATTTAGATCCATAGCCCAAACCCTGTCAGCCAACAGAGTTCAATTTAATTCATATTCTAGACACCCTCTCTCTTAGTCTTTCTGGGAAACAAATAAAAAAATAACAAGGGAGAAAATAAATATAGCCCTGAATGCACCCTTTGAGAAAGACCCCACTTAACCTCTTCATAGGTTTCTTTCTGAGATTGGGAATCCTTATTTGCCTGCTTCTTGAATTCATTTTACCTGGTAATGCTACGCTCTTCCTACCACAACGTTCACTTAACACTAACAGATGAAGCAAGGCTCAGTATCTGTAGGGCCTTGCTGAGCGTTCCATCCCAACAAGGATGCTTTGAACAAGAAAGGCCCAACGCTGCCAAGTCAGGCGACAGCTGACATCCACATGGCTATTGACCATTATAATCAAGGAAAGAGTGCTACTGATGGGGAGTCAGAAGCCAGCTCCCACACGGGTACAGAAATTCACCCATACAAACAGGGTAGAGGGCCATTAGTTCTCAATTAATATCCTCATTCCCTTCCCCAGAACACGTATGCCTTTGGCCCCTTACGGTACAGACTGCACAAGCTGTAATGTTTGCTGCTTCCACTGCCGATACAACCAATGCGTATCTCAGCTCAAAGTATTCCTCCAGCATTACAGACAATAGGGCGGGGGTTTTCTGTCACGTAGACACATTTACTTTGTACTTGTAGCACTTGTTCCAACATCTTTATCTATTCGGGTTCACCACTATCACATACTATGAGGTCAGTGCCTAGCTACCCTTAATTTCAGATCAACTTCTCAAGTTCAACACAATGCTAAGTTCATTCCCACACTTATGTGAGGTGTCGGGGCGGGGGGGAACCAACCTAGAAACGACCTGTTCCCACAAATTGTTTGAAACCAAGTTACATCGTAAAGCCGGACCACAAGATTTCCTTTCTTTGGCCAGCACTATTAATACTATGATATGCTCATTCATAACAAGTGACCTGTCAGGTAAGAGTAAAGCACCTTTAATACTGTTATCTAAACCAAAAATAGCAGAGGGACCGCAGTGGTGAACAGCTTGCCCATCTTTACTATGAAATTATGTTCTAGCTACATGCTGATTAGCACAAACAGCAGGACAGAACTATTTCACTTCATACTTATACAAATACTTTCCCTGTTTCTAATCAGATTTAACTACTAAGCCGTGTTAAACAGGAAAGCAGAAAGAACTAACTGGATTCCAGGTGTGGGATACTTACGTCAGCCTTTTATACTGAGGGAACAATTCTCAGTAGAAATCCCAGGTGATCAGTACAAACCTCTTTCTCGCATTTACTCTGAAAGCCTAGGAGTCACCTCTTACCTCGGCAGTACTCCATGAGAATGAGTACCTCCCAAACGTTATCGCTTATAGGGTTAACAGCGCAATCCAAATAGCTGACAATATTCTTGTGCCCGGATAACTCTTTCTGAAAAAGAAAATACACGTTACACTTCAGCCTAGAAAAATTTAAACAAATACGAGATAATACAATTTTTCAGAAGACCATGTATGGTTTCAAGTTAGCCTCTGTCCCACATCCGCTACTCTTGAAGAAGTACGGTAACATAAGCTCATTGCTGCCAGCAACGTCCGAGCAACTGCTACATACCAAACACAACGCAATTACTACTCTGAAAAGAACATTTACTTGCTACGTGTAGGACAGTGCAAACACAGCCAAACTGTGGCGTTCTACCACTCTGTGAAGTAGTAATAGCTAGTGCCTTGATATGGAGGAGCTACGGAAGAATCACGCCACTCGTGCTCATCCTAAGGTAAACTGAACAAACAGTCTCTCTCAGCTATTAAACAAGGTAGCTGGAAGAAAGCCACAAGTCTTGTCTGAACTATCACCAAGTTTCACAAAGTTACTACAGACAAACAAATGAAAGTGTCCCCAAGAACAAAAAAAAAACAACCCCAAAACCACACAACTCCTAAGAACCATTTTAGATGCAGATTTAAGCAATGCTTATTTTGTATCTGACCATACAAGCCTTGTCGTCTGTACTACAGAGTTGTTGCCTACAAGATCAGTTAAGGTGAACATAGAAGCACCTCTTCTATCAGATAATTAGATAGGTGCTGCTGTGATTAGAACACGTGTAAGCTAGAAGTGAATGGACATGGACATAAATCGTCTTCATAGTATCTGCTGGAAGGCAATAAAACAGATTTTCTCTTGCCCAGTCAGCAACTGGTCTTTTTTTTCTTTGTTTTTTTTTTTACCTGTTAAATAATCATAAAACCAAGTGCACCTGACTCAACCTTTTAGTTCGTTCTTATTTGCTTGTCATCTGCTGAGAAACGATAAAAACCCTGATGATGTAGGGGAGTTCACCTACACTCATATCAGTTACCTTAACATTGGACTGCAACCTGAAAAACGTGCTCACGCCTACTCAAGATGACGATCCTCACGGAAGCCACCAGCGGCATCACTTAGCTAACAGAGCTGGGGCACACAGCAGCCTGGAGAATTTAAGGTGCCACTGCAGAACTGAAGAAACTACTTTTGATTGGGAACCAGATGCACTGACCATAGCAACTCTGGTATCCAAGGCATTTTTTGTACTTGCTTTCCAAGTTAATCACACACCAGCCTTAACTCAGCATTAGGTTCTGAAACTAATAGTGCAAAATCAGGACCACAAGGTCAAAAGAAAAGGTGGTCTAGAAGTGATTACCTTTGCAAAGGTATTTGTCGTATGCATATTACAAATTCATACACTCTCCAGTTACAAAGAACAGGCTTCTTACCATAATTGTAATTTCTCTCTTGCATATGTTGAGATCCGGCACATTATTAACATACATTCGTTTCAGTGCACAACGTACCCCTCCGTGGGTACGTACCAGAAACACAGTTGAAAAGCCACCTGGAAAAAAATGATTAAAAGCAAATGAAGCTACTGGAGTTTTTGTTATTCCTCTAGCCAACATCACTAAGAAATGAATAAGAAAGTCCGTATCGGTCACTGAGTGAGGAGTAACAAACACTTGAAGTTATAAACATTTGCTACCTCAATCCTTTTCACACAGGTGAAATATTCTGGACAACAATATCAGGGTCTTACTGTTTTGTTACAACATGAAAATAAAATATTTGAAAAGCATTTACACCTTCAAATAAATTTATAAAGACTAGTCTGAACTCTATGTATTCAGGTATCAACCCTCAAGTACTTCCAGAGGTATCCAGAAACCTGAACAAGGTGAAGGTATTCTCCAGATGTTTGCCATTTCTAAATCAACCAGTACTTGATAAAGGTTAATATTAATCCCCTATGCCTACATTTTACAACATTAAAATCAAAATACTAAGAAAAGAGCAAGTCTTGAGAGACACCAAAGAAGTCATGCAACTTTTCAGCATAGCCTAAAGACAGCAATCGCAGAGGGTGCAAGCAATCAGCTCTAAAGTAGGGTTTTTTTATTTAAACCCACACTAAATAGCCAGTTAAGAATTAAGCGTTTTCCCCACAAGGAGTCCACTTGGGAGCTTTCTTAGTCCACCAGCACCATGAACTGTGAGCCGTATACTCAAGCCCGCCTCCCAGCTTCCCAGTATGAGGTTTTCCTTTTTCTCTTCACTGGTAGAGAAGAATCATGCAGGCAGGAATTGTAAACAGAGGCAAAGTGAAACAGCCTATGCAGCTTCCAAAGGCTCAGGCAAACCAAAGGGAAAGACAACACTCTGCTGTTTTATCTGTCTTCTCTTGGTCTTAACTACCGCTCAAGGCCACAAACAGACTACATTAGCGTCGCCTCAAGTTTCACACGCACAGCTTTCCCACAATTTTAGGATATCTGCCTCATGGAAGATCTCACATCAATCCAGGCTTCCCTTAATTAACTGCTGTCTGATGGTAAGCCAACTATTACCACGGGAACTTTCAACTAGTGCAAAAACTCTGGTATACGATCGGGACAGAAATACATACATTAGAACTATCAACTGCTCTGATAATCAGGCAGCCAACTGAAGTGCACGCATTTAATGCCTCCCGATATCATCTGCAAGCAGGCTGTATCAGGTATAAGGCACCTCATTTAATACTAGTCATGTGCTTGAGCAAACGTGCACATAGTTATTTACCGTTGAAGAAGTTCAGTCTCATTAGGACATTTTCTTGAAGATGAAATAGCTTTTTTTTTTTTTAAGGTAATTGCTCATTCAGCCTAATGAGATGCTACACTGTCAAAACAGAATTACTGCCAATTTTAATACAACGGCCTAAGTTCTGCAAAGTTATTATACTTAACCTAGCTTACACGGGGCCTTCCCAAACCATTAAGAGGACACCTGCTGTTAAGTTACTCAAGTTCTAATGCCAAACTCCAGCCGGGGCTGAAGCCATCCAGTAGGGCTCCCCTGATACCAGCCCAGGGAATTACATGACAGATATGTGCAGACCTTGGTTAGTGGAAGATTTTTTTTAGTACTATCCTCTCAATAAAAAGCGGCTTCTTTTTTAAGCACCAATACTTGACCAAAACTATTAAGCAGTACACTCAGGTAAAGCAGAAAAGTCTCACGATTATAAGACAAAAATCACTTGTCTTTTTAACCAGTTTTATAGCTGTAGGATTCACTATGACTAGCAGGAGGACAAGAACTAAACGCCAGATTTCAAGTTGCCCTGACAGTTGTTTTTATGTAACCAGAGCAGACACGAGTGGCTAACAACAATCGGGATAAAGTAGTGACAAATCTCTAAATACTCAGACAACTGCTCTTCTTGCCATTAGGTGGCAATATTAACCAACACTTGAGCCCTGGAAGAGCCACAAAAGCAGACCTATTCCCCGCTTTGCCAAGGAGCAGATACATGACCTTGAATGGTTTTCCATTAGTAAATATCACCACTATAAATGTCCTTTCAGCAAAGAGCCAAGCAGCACAAGGCTGAACAAAACTTCAGTAAGTCTATTAACATTTACAGGAAAATGAATAGCCACTAACGTTCTGGGAATCTTAATCCAGCCAAACCCTGAACTGTTCTACTTTCAACTTCTGAAGTTATTTCTGATGTTAAACATCTCACTGAACGCACCAAAGCAAGCACTAGTCAGTGCTCTAAACATTCATGAAGCTCTGATTAAACATGGCTCTCCTGGGGGGGAAGGAGGTGAGGACATACATGGCCTTGTCCTACACAGAAACACAACCAGAAATCAGGTGGAGTTGTTTCGCCTGGACTCACGATTGCAGACTGAACAGAACCACGCTTCCAGTGTCCCTCAGCATAGGAGCTGGCATTTCACCAACATTTTCACAAGCTGAAAGTTCCCCCCCCAAAAAAAAAATATGGTTTTTTTAAAGGGTAGTTGATTTCTAGTTTGAACCTAGTTCGCAAGTTCGGCTCTCAGCTTCACGTGACCTTGCCCAGCGACATGGCCTCGTGTCCCTCTCTCCACAAAGCTGGTGACCAGGTTTAAGTACAAATTATCTTCCAGTGACCCATCTACCCACACATATGCTGCTAACCTTTTTTTTCCTTCCCTTTGCAACAAGACAGCTATCCGTCCACACGCTAATATGCTTTAATACACCAAATCTGGCTTTTTTGCCTTTCAGATAGTGTAACATATAGTAATAAATTAGATGTGTTCCTCTGTGTTCTGAATGAGCTTGTGCCTTTAGCAACACTTTCACTGCTATCTCACTCTGCATCACTTGACGCCTGGATCACTTTCTACACCCGTCTGTTTCATGTTCATTCGAGAGTCAAAAGTCATCCAGATTTCTCAAGTATCTAGGCTAGGCTGACCTGCAGCTAGCGACACCCTCCTTCAGAAGTTACCTCCTGAAATTGCACAGCCTTCAGAGCACTAGAGGTTGCAAGCCCATGCACAACCGTGAACGATTTTATGGACTATAAATCCACTCAAAACACAGAATAAGACCAGCCTCTCTCAAAATAGTGACGTGAATGCCCTGGAGATAGGGTCCATGCAAGATGAAGAAATAAAATCCTTCATGCAAGTCCATAATGAAGGACAGCATTAAGGCCTCATTAAATGCTTCAAGCACATGCTCTTTGCGGGGGCGGGGGGGGGACACAACACCAAAACAGAACACATCAACTCTGACCTCTACAGCTTTACGATGTGCCAAGACACCGAAGAAGCCAGTGTCCAAAAGAACAGGCCGCTTACAAAGAAAAATCAGGAAAGAAGTAATCCTCCTCCACAAGAAAGGTACGATCTCATGAAAAAACAGCTCTTAATACCCCCGTGCACTTCTGTACGGGGCACTGGCAAAGGCCCTTTTTCAGTTAAGGTTTAAGCACCACATCGATCTGCTATTTCACCAGGACTTTTGAGTGAACTTCCCACCACAATTCCAGACAAACCCATGTCAAAAGCTATTTCTTGCAGCTCAGTTTTGCTCGCACCTTCGCATTTAATACAATACACACAGCGCCTTCTTGGAGCTCACAGAGTACTTTTGTGGTCCTGATACACAGCTACCATGCCACAGAGCCCCCCCTCTTCCATCCTGCTCCTCAATTTTTTCTCTTGGGGTGTACTGCTACATCACCCCCAACTCCGTACGCTCGTTGCCATCCTGCTGGGATAACTACAGGGCACTTCTTCACATGATCAGAAATGCCTGCCTTCCCAGAACCAGCCCAGTCTGCTGCTCTCCAGTACAGGTGTTGGATTGCAGGCACATTTAGGGGAGCGATACACTAAAAGCACACACAAGAAATACTTTCGCTTCATGTAGAGAACACCCCTTAGTTCTTCAAGCTAACAAATTTTACAACTATTTGTTACAGCTAAACCTTTAAAAATGCAGCAAATTCAAACATTTTAAAGTGTTTCATCTCAGACTCCAAACGCCGCATGATTGTTGAGAAGCTACATATTAACAGAAACTTATAATGCAATTTTTAAGCCTTATGGAGGATTTTTGCTCAAGCACTCAGTTTTTGTCCAAACCTCCACAGGGCAGGGAAATCACTGACCAGGATTCTGCCTTTCCATTCCTAAAGCACCTCTGCACGAGAAGACGATGGGACATCCCTTTAATAAAGGTACCAGTTTCCCAGCAATGCGACAAGAATTCCTACAGCAGCTGGAATATACCTCACGTCGCGTGCTCGGCTTCCGGAGGGCGGGTTGAAGGTTCATCCAGTTTTCATCATGCCAGCACCATCATTTATTTGCTCCCACACTGCTGCCTCCTCGCACCGGTCACCGCCAGGCCCCGCTCAGCAAGAGCGTTCCAGCCACCGGGAAGGTGCCGTACGCCAACTGTCCCACCACCCCGGTGGTATGGCTGCCGACCGAAACCCTCACACCCGCACAGGCCCTCTGGCCAGAAAGCACTGTTAAGTGGCCCTCCTGCTGAATAAAGGCAGTGATAAATGACACTAATCACATATATATATGCATTTGCTTTTTTATACATTTATAGGTATGCTCTTGTGTGAGTACACGTGCGTATGCTTTCAGTTAAGCATATTCCACGCCTCCAAGTCTCCGTCACGAACACAAGGCTCTGAGACACAGCTAAGAGCAGCAATAGCTCCCTGCTTTTAAACCAATCCATCTCTACACACATGCATTTTGGAGGTCAATACTTCTTCACTTTATTTTCAGCGTGCAGACAATGCATTCCAAGGGACATACCAGTGTTCCTTTTCCCACTGCCCACACAAATTCCCACTGTGTAACTATCTGAGTATCAGGGCTAGTTTCGACAAGAAGCACTGCTTTCTTCAAACCAGCATCCGCTGTTAAGGCAGTGCTGTGAAAACAGCTGCTGGGAAAGGCACACCAAGAGTGCACCCCACAAAGCAGGGCCGCTATGCTAACCCGGCTGTGAGCCCTGCCCACGAGCAGGCACCCTCACCTTCTATTTTTCCTAGCACCAACTGGAGCCCAACCTGGCAAAAAGCAGTGATAAAAGCACCTGAGACTACTGGGGGCATCCAAGACACTTCAAGTTACTTAGGTGCTCTAGAAAAGATGAATTAAGGTCTGCTATAGGTTTTTATGAAAAGTTTTCTAATTCAGTAACACCTATGCACCAGACATGCCCAGGTGCCAAGCTGGGGAAAAAAGTCATCTAGCATTCTTACTGGGAAAGAGAGAAGCACTTATGTTGTAAAAGGAGAGCGTACAAATGCAAATCCACAAATCACTTTATTTTTTACCCATTTAAAAATAATTAGATCAATTGATACAGTGCGTAGTCATAACCAAAACCCGCAGACCCCAGCGATGCAAGCAGGTACTAGCGTTTTCATCCTGAAGCAGTAGTAAAGCTTTTCCCCCAGCAAAGTTCACATAGAGACTTCAACATGCCAGCTGTACTGCCTCTGAACACCAAAGATGCCAAAAGTTAACTCCGTGCAAACCGCAGTGCTGCACAACACGCTACAGGGAACTGCCCAGAAACCCCAGGAAATCCCCTCACACCGGGACAGAAGTTGGGTAAAACAGACGAGGGGGTGGAATACAGAGGAACATTAAAAAGATCGGTCCCAAACTGGCATCTTATTCTTCTTTGAAATCCCAAGAACTACTCCTATGGCATTGACCTCGACAATTCTTCCTCACAGTGGTGAAGTCACTATTCATCAAAAAGCCTTAACAGGAATTCTTAGCCATCACATCTGATGACGCTGTCATTCCCTCCTGGCCCGTAAGGAAGCCTCAAGTAGTCCATGGACAGACATTTCAGCTGTTTGGGTGAACGGCACTAGATTTTGAAAATCCTATCCTCCGTAAAGCCTCTGCTGTCCTCCCTTCCAGCAGGCAACATCCCCCTCACTCAAGGAAAAAATCTCTCTCAATAATGAAGAGAGCACAGACCATGACTAGTAGGTTACCAACAGTTCAATTAATTGATTATCAAGATCAAAATATTACCCTGTCCGCCTACAGATTCTCACATCACATCTTAACAGAAATCACTTGAAAGCATTAAACGGTCCATTCTCTATACTAACAGAAACCGAAAGTAAGAAGTTACAGTAAAATTTGGCAAAGAGTCGCAACCCACTGGGCTTCATTTACCAAGTCAGCTCTTAAAGCTCTAGGGCTTCCCTGTCATGCAGACACTCGCTCCTTGAGTTACTAAAAACCAAAGTTAAATGTAACACAGAGGGAAGGGTACTGAAGTTTTTTCTAACAAGAAGAACAAGAGCTTTCTTCTCACAGCAACAGTACAAGTATTTATGTTTGAAGAGACTACTGCAGTCTGCTCCCAGCATCGCTGGGGACCAGGAACCTCTTCAGCACAAGGCAGAGCTGTCAGAGCCATCTCACGCAGTTTATTGCACAAAAACGGCACAACAATTTTTTACAGGCAGGTCGGTAACACAAGCGAAACAGCATTCAGTTAAACACCTTCCTGTTCAGTTCCAGCCTGGGAACACCGCTATCTCCCAGCAACACAAGGATCTTCAAGTGATATTTCCTTCCGAGATGTACAGTAATGCAACCAATCCATTTATTTCCTTCAAACTCTTTCTTCCTTTACAAACGCACTTTTGCACATCCCGGCGTAGTTAAACAAACATGCTTTCTCTTCATGCAGCAGGTCAGCATTCCTCAAGTGCATGTCCTTTGTACAAGCCTACAAAGTTCTGTCGACTATTGCTGTTGAGCTTCCCATCCACAGTGCTGTACAACACTCCTAACTGCATCCCTTCCTAACTTGGCATTTTCAGAATCTCCCGAGCTGGCATAAACTAGTTCTATAAGCAAAAAAAATAAAAAAGACAGAAGTTCAAGAAACACAATCCACGTTTCCGAAGCCAAGAAACACTTGTCAGAAGTGACAGCTGTTTGCAGGAGCAAGCAAGATTTTTATCCAAGAGACAGAGCTTTACATGACTGATGCTTCCCCTTCCAAACAGTAAGCTTCAAGAACAAGTACAAGCCCACACAGCAGAACCCTACCAACCAACCTGTACACTCCATTTTCTTTTTTTTTGGTCAAGACTGTTGACTAAACATTTATATCAGGGGTTACGCTGCATCGTCTAGGCCAGAGCAGTTAATTCATTTCCATTTCACTGTGCCATTAAACCTCTAGTCTCTCAAGCTTTAGTACACCAGGCATATGTTGTTACTCAAGATGTAACCAAGGTGATGCCTTTAGGCAGGATGTACTTCCTACCCAACTTCTGACGAGCAAGCTTTTTTACTTGGCCAAGGCATTCATAAAAGGCACCTTTAACAAGCATCCGCTAGCATGGTTAAAAAAACCCAACCACCCACACCAAAACACACTTACAACTGTCACTGTATTTTCAACACGTGGAAAGGTTTTTTCCCCCCATCCCTCCTGACTTTGCTTGTTCACGGCATTCAGCTCCATCCGTAGTTTGCTCTGAACTGAAAACAGAGGGAGTTTGAAAAGCAGGACTATGACATGATCTGTGAACATGCACTAGACAGGAAAATCAAGTTACTCGTTCCACAACACTGAGGCTACGATCAATAGAACCCATGAACTCAATTCATTTTATAGATCGATTTCAAACGCTAAGCATTTTTAATGCACATAACACTTCAGTTTTATTAATAAACTTGATTTTAACTCTAATACAATAAACAAGTGTTGAAATAAGATACAATTACAGAATGATTAAATCGGTGGGTACAGATACATTATACACCTAATATGCAACCAGCACAACTTTCTTGGGAACTAAATTGTTTTCATACTGAACGGTTACCACCCAATTGAAAAAAAAAACCACCATCTTTTCTTTAACTAACTCTTATTTTCTCTGCAGTTTGTCTTACATTTTCCTTGAAATCACTATTTTAATTCTGATTTAGATATGCAAGCATACGAATCCAATGCAGAGGCAACCCGAGAACACATCTATAACCTCACACGTAGCTAGCCCCCTGAATACCACAAAGCCACCACGGCACAGAAACAAGGCCAAGCGTAAGGTTCCCATCTTCAGCAAAATGGCAGCTTCTACAGCATCATGGCAGCCTCTACAGCATCTTGGACAAGTGCCGCCTTCCGTTGCAACGGAAAAGTCACCAGGCTGTGCAGAGATAAACCAAGCAATTCATAATGCGAGAAGCATTTCAGAGTAAGGCAGCTGTCACGGGAAGATTCTCTGGATCCCTTCTTTGCTAAGGCATCATACACATGCTAACTCAGCAAGATAAAACACTCATATCTGTGTCATCAACTGTCATCACCAGCAAACTCATTGACCATTTTTCACGCATGGGCGTGGTCAAAACTGGACTAACCTGCTGGTGTTAGCTGTTAAGAATACCCGATAGGAATATTTGAGGCTATAGGGTATACGGACTTTGATAACCTCACTTCATTATCTTTAGCTATTTAAATTCTTGTATGTGTTTAAACTCTGCGCATAGCAAAGGCGCACATATAGACTTACCTGGCATATGAACAACAGGGGACCAATGAACTTGCTTAACAGCAAAGTAACTAAGATTCGACCTGCTTATACCAAGAAATACAATTAAAAAATATTTTAGGTAATAGTATTTCCCCGGCACCCACATGGGGGCAGGCAGTTCTTAAAGCTCTATCTGGTACATGTTGAATGCATCTGAACAGTTCAATCTGCGTATAAAACTGATCTTTATGAAGACTGCCATCCCAAATTATTTTACGTCACTTTTATGTTTGGGATTCATTGGGTAACAGCATTTTCAAACTTCTCACCGTTACATTTCATCATTTAAAAAGAGCCATTAAAACTTCTACACAGTGCAAGCAGCTTGATGCTTTTACATAAACAAGCTATGCTGCAATGGCAATAGGATTCTGAGTATCCGAGTCAAGATGATCAAAATGATTTAACAAGCTCTCATACCTCTACCGTACTTCAGGGCAGAGTCAGTCTACAGTGGTAACTCTGAACGAGGCAGTTACTCATTCAATGGACCATTCTGGAAGCCCGTGTGTTTTTGGGTTCGTCTCAAAAAAAAAAAAAAAAACTCAAAGCGCTAGGACCCATCTACCACCTAAATCCAAAGGTATCCTTCAACAAAAACTTGGCCTTACAAACGCAGCTACATAATTGAATGTCAGCTTAATGGAAGAGCAAGTCAAAAGCAAGTAGTAACATAGTGCATTTGATGGAGGCAATCAAAGGCTTCAAGAAAGCATGAAGCTGAGACAGTAATAGCGTAAATTCAAACCAAGATTGGAGGAACTTGAAGACATCTACATGATGAACCACATCAGGTGCAGCACATGGTGTTTTCTTTGATGAGTTCCTGTCTGGTTACACTGCTTTTACAACTACCACAACAATTTAAGCTTTCTGTTCTATCTCCAGAGTGCCTACGGAACCTCTGGACAGCTCATTCTGAGAGCAAATAACCCTCCTGCTGCTTTCACGAGTTCTCATTAAGTGAAAGCCAAGTGATACCACCAAGTGGCAAGTCATCTAAACTCAACTCAGGGTGAAAGTCTCAACTCTACAGACACAGACCGCGCTACTGATATCTATGGAGAGACAGCAGGGCTCTGAAGGATGCAATTACTTCACTTCCTTTTTTGAGAAAAGTCAGTTTTCCTGCACGTGACGCACAGAACAGAACTGATCCCACGTCTAACACTGACAGGACTAATTTCTTTCACGCTTCCTGTTCTTGTCTCACCGAACATGTGCTGTATTCAAGTCAGGTCCTTATACATGTGAGTTGGCAGAGTAATTAAGTGCCTTATATTCTTTAGTGATCTATTTGCTCTGTGTCTCAGATACAGAGCTCAAAACCAAAGCACTAAGAGGAATCACCTCGTCCTGTGCTGACACCGCTGCAATCCAGAACAGTACTTGCCTCTGTGAGAGTTCCTGAACAGCACAAACCAAGCCCACGTACATTTAGCAGCTAGATGAAGATTATCTCCAAGGTTTGTTCCCCCATAGCTTGTCTCTCCAAAGAAACACTGCTTGTATACAGTCTCATGCCAGTAATTTAGTAATTATCCAAAATAAACAAAGAAAAAAATTGTTTAGTAACAATTTCTCCAAATAAAAGCACATTCAGTTTTTTGACCTACCGGAATTGCGGAAGAACATAAGAACATGTCATATTAATCACCGACTTATAAAACTATTTTTTGTTTTACAAGAAAAGTGGCAAAACGCTGCAATAAAAACTCATTAGAACTGCTACTGAAAGACAAGATGCACAGATAGAAACTGCAGTCCAAATAACAAGTTAAAAAAATGAGAAGTAAAATGAGTCAGTACAACAGAACAGGAATTAAATCAAGAACCCGACCATTCATATACACGAGTACATAACTCTTACAGACTTGCACATTAAAGTTTCAAAGCTCCACAGGAACAAAATTGTCCATTAAAGTAACGTGCAAGTTTGGAAGGAAGCCCAACATAGACATTTTTCCGAATAAGATCTCCTCTAGAATACCTTCCAGTGTTTTGTATACGGCCATCAAGGCACAGCATATTACAGAAGCCATGAGGAAGCAACCGTCACAGAGCCAGAAAGTTCCGAACTCTACCCTTATCTCTTGTACAGACTTGTTGTATGACTTGAGGCAAATCCCTTCATCTTCCTTTGTTTCTCCATCTGCGGAATAATGACTCTCCCTCAGGCGATGCGATGTTCTGCAGATCAATACCAGCTTTGACGGCTCTTGAAGAGCAGGACAAAAAAATGCTAAGGGGTGGTCACTCTCACGTGAGTCTACATAATAATTTCTTCAGTATTTTTACCATTTGCATTGGAAGTAGCAAGGCAGAGGTAACGACAGTCAAGGCTAAGACTAGACTATCATGCCTCTCTGGGGAGAATGCTGCCAGTTAGCTAATTTTCAGTTGTACAACACAGACTTAATGTTTTGTAACAATTGTGTTCATGTTGCTCAAGTAGCAAAAGACACACTGCTTTGCTCTCAAACCAAAAGAAAGATTCCCCACTTAATTAAAACAGACCATTAGCATCAATTAATTTTTTATTTCCAGCTGTTAACCTGTAATTTTCTGTGCGTTTTCCTCCACCCTGCTACTGTTCAGAGACCCAGTTACACAACCGACCCCACCCGTATCCAAGACACCCCACCGCTACCAGCAAGAAGTAACTCACCCGGACAAGCGTGAGCAAGGAACGCATGAATCAGAGGAGAGGAAGGAAAAGGTTCCTACCTTCTTAACTGGTAGACTAACACTCAAGAGACTGAAATCCACTCCCAAGACAACCAGGAAGAAGAATTCATTTTCCTTCCTTGTCAGCAGGTAGACAATCACAAAGAGAAAAAATCAGAACCTAGCCCTTTGAGAGAACAGGGGCTTCCCATTCAGTGCCTCACTTCTTGAGCTGGAGAGGAAAATACAGGACAAGTCATGTCTACCACAGAACGACCGGCCAGAGGTGACGTAACCTGCATCGCTGTGCTGCTGCTTAGCACCACCGGGATCCACAAACTAGCCCCAGACTTTCAGCTTAAGGTATTAGAAACAGGCGAATAGTCCCAGCATTTCAGGAAGCAGCTGCTCATCGAGTGTATTAACAGCTTTTAAGCTAAACCTATAAACACACACGAGGAAAAAAGTCCATTCCAAAACAGATGCCCGCAAACCTAACCGTTTCTTAGGAAAAGGACGGCATCTCGTGCCCCCAAGTTACAGTTAGGTGACTGACCGTGTCTGCCCTGCTGGTTAGTCCCAAACGCACAATAAAATGTGTTTACTAGAGCCTCCTGTTACCTGACACGGGTACACTCGGCATTTTGGCAGGCGTAGAGCATTCATAGTGTCAGTTAACACAGCGCTGCTCACAAACAGCAACTCATTCGACTGCGCTAACCTAGTTATCTAGGCTATTACCGAGGCAAAAAATAGCCACAACAAGTAAAATATAGCCCAAGGTTAGAAAATTAAACAGTTTCCAGAATGAAGACTTCAAGAGAACACTGTCAACCAAAACAATGCCAGAGCCAAGAGGCACAAGCTAACTGATGACCTCAAATGCTTCTCTCTGAACCAAGGTGAAATCTCGCTAGCAAGAAGCACCACATCGATCGGACAGCACGTGCGCATACATTCACAGCTACACCAAACCTCCACAGCTCTAAAGATGCCCGAGTTCACACAGTTAACACGTACGTATTAAAGCATGCTCGTTCTTCCCAGACACACAAGTAAAGTAAGCCTCTAATTACGCTGCTGCGTAGAGACCGAATCCTGTCTCTGACATTAACTTCAGTTCTCCGTGCACAGGAGAGCTGTACAAATACTTCCATATGGGTAATGTACTAGTTCGGGACCCACAACTCCGATATTAGGCTAAGCAAAGCCCAGGGCAATAAACACACTCTTTCCAGAGTCCCTGGCTCCTAGTTAACACCTGTCCGAGAAGGAATTCTACTTTTACTACCTATTTTTTTTTCTCTTTTCCATGTTGACAAGCAAAATACTGAGTTCTAATGAAAAAAAAGTAAAAAACCACCACCAAACCTTTTAGTTGAACCCACACCACCACACACACCCAAAATAAGATCCTGCACAGCTGCTTGTAAAGCCCGGCCAAGTCCTTCACAGACAAGGATTATATATCCTCTATTACTACATGCTGCCCTACCCTTTGAGGGTGGCCAGGAGTTCCCTAGTAGAAACATCCGCATGCATACACCCCCTTTTATAACTACTGTCACATTAGCATACTTTATCAAAACAGATCCGCAATAATCAAAAGCCAGTAGACGGCACATACATTTGTTACATCTGTCTTTAGGTCAACATTTGGCAAAGGAAAGATGGCTTGAGTTTGTGCCCCACATTAACATGATACTGCCACAAATCAAGTCGCTTCTCCTATATGACTATCTGACTCTTGGCCACTATCCCAAAAACTTAGCTCAGAATTACTAGATTCCAAAGTACTTGCTCAGTATTTAACCACTTGTGGGCACACAAAAGTTAAATTGATAATATGCTTGAAAAAGAGCACAGCAATTACGTGCAGTTAACAGAGTTGTAATACCATACGTTCACATACATTGCAATGCAGAAAGGAGTGTCCTTAGGGGACACAAAGACTAACAACTTGACAATCAAAGAGCATTAGACCCCATGTCCTAAGAGCTGACCTTGGTCTCAGCTGTACAATAGATGCCTTCGTCAGCCTACAGAAGTTTCCTAACCTGGTAATTTCTCCACCAACGTAGGGGAGGCACACAACAGCTCTGGAGACGACAGCAAGAATGACCCTTCTCCCCAAGCACCACCTAAGTTCAGCCAGTACGCTAGTTATCCAACTAACAGAACTGAAGTGAAAGCAGTCATTGTGTGTGCTACATTACATAAAAAAATATTTTTACCTGCATATTAAGGTAAGACTAGGATCACATGCAAATGCCCAACTGCTTCCTGGCTTGTTTTCTTTTTCATCACACAGAACACAGATACATCCTATAATAGGCAAAACCATACTCTTGTTTCAAGTTGTTGGCTGCCTTCATTAGGCTTGAAAAGCCCACAGATAAACCCCAAGCACAGGCTCCCTGTTTTTCATCAACCCGAGATCAAAACTTGGTTCAGCATCTCGCCACCTGCCCTTCCGGAGCTACCCTTGGAGTAAGGCAGCCAAGGCCGTGGCTGGGACTGTGCAAGAGCTTCACATATACTGTATGATACTCTCAGCCAAAAGGAAAATCAAGTACTCACGCTGCTTTTTCTCCTCCCTTTATCTTTTTAACTCTAACAAACCATTTACTGCTACTCAAATATTAGCAAAGCGACACTGTTTGAGACAGAATAACAGGCTTGACCTTTACAGTCACGTGTGAACATAGATTCAGTAATGGTACACTGAAAGAAATCAACATGACCAATCCCAACCCAAATTCCTCACGTTATCTTTCCAGACAGCCTTCCAGCTCATAATCCACCTGAACTGAACTAGATTCCAACTGAAAATAAAACAGTAGCTACCGCAAAGAGCGACGAGTCACGTGCTGCATAACCACTAAACTAATGAAGGAAAACCATCACGGACACGTCAGCTGGCCACGCGTGAGGAGACTGCCAGGCCAGAGAGTCGTGCCAGAAGTGACCCCGCACCAGCTGTTTTTCATAGCACATGCCACAAAAGTAAGTTCTCCCAGCGCACAACTCGAATCTCAGAGTGAAGTCAGTCCCCATAACGTTTAAATGCTTTGACACCCTGACGCTACCAGATCCATTACAATGGCACTGCTTTCGGCCCGCCTCTTCAGAACAAAGCACGCCAAGCGAGCCATGTCCGCAAGGCAGAAAGCTGTGTACGCTGTACAGCAGCACGGGCAATAATTTGTAGCAGCTGCCCGGGTTGCAAATCCCCAAGATACCTTACTCTAAATACCTAAAAATCAGGGTATGAAAGGTTAATTGAAATGGGGCTTAACAAAGCATCCTATGAGGGCAAGGAGAACCTTATGCACATCAGAAAGTTCATCTATTTGGATAACTAATTGAACTGCTATTGCTAAGGCAGAAAAAAAATACACGCAACATAAAACCGTCACCATCCTCATCTTAGGACTGGTTTTGAACAACTTACTACACCTCCTTTCTGGACAATAAGCACTTCAACCTTGACCACAGCTGTGATGCTGATCAAATGGTAAGGCTCCCCTTCTTCCCTCAGACAATTAATGGAAGAAAAACCTCCAGGAAAGGAAATCTGAACTCAAAATTAAACAGCATGACTATCTACAGATGCACAGCGCAAGCTCTCGCAAAACAGGACTTGGATTCCTCTCCATCAAGGTGCTAGTTTTCTTAGGCCTCAGCCGGAGGAGTATGAAAACAAGAGACAAACAGAATAATACAAGTCATCAAGTACTTCTAAAGACTCCACGCTCCGTTCAAGTAGGATGGTAGAGCTTGCAAGGAACTCATTCCTTCACTAGTTTGACAGCAACGATTCCGAGAGGTTGCAGTGTGCGATGGCTACTACAAGAAAGGAGAATCAATTTCCTATTTCATAAAGGGCAGATTCAAGGTTTTCCCTTGTCCTCCCTGTTGAGAGGTCCCTCTTCACAGAAAACTATGCTTTAACCATCATATTAAATAAATGAAGCAAACGTTCTGTGTTACACAAACATGAACTAATTAACTTAAAACCAATCACCACTTGAGTGGCTTTTTCCCTGCCTCTCTAGTCCTAGATCTAAGGTCACTTAGCAAAACAACAGCTTCCTCAGACACAGCACCGGAAGCCTCAACACCGCACAGCTCCTAACTCACCATTTTATCACCTAGAAAGATAAAAAAAACCTGTATAACTGCTATCGCACAACTTCTTTCCACATATAGTACTGCAAAGGAAATGAAATTACAGCACGAGAGCAGTAACGCGTCACGTGCAACCCCTCCTAGCCAAAATGTCAGGACAGAGAGAAGCTCAAGGGCAGCTTCTTGCCTTTCCTAAGCACGGCAGCCCTACCTGCCACTACTTGACATCCAGCTCGGGTACTTCTGGGAGCAAGTTGCACAGGGTATTACCCAGTTGCTTCTATGTACATCTCCAGCATCTCACCTCCACTTTCATAAACTATGTTCTCGCTAGTGGAACGGTTAAAATGTAAAAAACTGTACTGAATTAATGACAAGAGATTTGGAGGAAGCAGAACTACAGTCAGCCTAGTCCTTCCCAAAAAACCAAGAGTTTCAGGGATTTTCATCACCCTCTTGTGCTATATTCACAGCACACCAGGCCATTCCTCATCTGTAACTAGGGTTAACGACTGTATCCTAGGCAAACTGTAATTATTGGATAATCCTGTGAAATCCATTTCAGTAAAGCTCACCCACAGCCAGATTAGCATTCCCAGTATGTGACAAAAAAAAAAAAAAAAAAGACACAAAACAACAAAAAAAACCCCAACCCTCTTGCTTGTTTCTAGAACACTACTACTTCTACTTCAAGGTTCTTAGCTGAAGGTGACTCCAAGCCCGACAGCACTGGCCCAGTATCTAAGTTTACAACTACCTGCTAGCCACATAATGCTTTTATCATGAAACAAAGCGAGTACCCCATCAGAACATGTAAGCTCCCTGCCTTTTGCCTTCTTCGAGAAGTATAAACCCTAGATCATCTAATCTTCATGTTCAGTCACCATCCTTCTTCTTTTAGTAGGGGACCAAGTCACAGCTCATTTTTTTGAAGCACTTCTAGCTTAACCAACAAGGAGAAGTATGGATTTCTGCCTCTTTGGTGGAATACTTGGACAGGACAAACGTTTAGTGCCTCGATAGGCTCCTCCCTTAAAGCAGGGGTGGTGGTGTGGTGTGTCAGGATGGGGACAAACAACAGGGGACTAGTGCCTGCCATGTACTTACCCCATTTATCTGCTGGACTAGAAACAGTCTAATTAAGAAATCACGAAGCATCCAGATATGGCACTAATTGCCCTGGACAACAGGAAAACAACCAGCCTAAAGAACGCCTTGAAACTGCAGTACTTTAAACACCTGATCAAGACCTGCAGGACACTGGACAACAGTTTTTTCACTGTACCACAGGGGAAGAACTACACAGTACTCTTTTTTTTTTTTTTTAACTAAGAAGCAACAGCATATGCCCCATGATGCCATTAATCAATTCTGAACAGAAAACAATGCGAGCAGTATGAGGATAGTCTTTCCATGCTCACAAATGAGCTGGCAAAGCAAGCCAGTCATGTTTGAGAGTGAAGCTTGAGAGTCCACTGCCCATTTCATATACAGTCTCCTTTTTCCTTTCTGTTTTTTTTATTTTTAAACATGCATAACTGTCTCTGCTTGATTTATCTGCACTCATTAAAAACATACCCACATATTGAATTTCTAAACAACCCTAAGCAAGCCCACTTTGGTCTGCTCGTGGTACAAAGACATCTGCAAACCTGGAAGTCTTCATTGACTCGGTTTAAACACCCCTGAGTCACACCAAGCAATCAAGATAAGACAACCGAGTACCTTCCAATGCCTACCTTAGAGTCTCAAAAAAATTATTTTACTGTGGTTCTTACACTTCAATAACTCCTTTCTGTTTAAGTCCATGCAAATAACGAAGTAGTATTATCCCCATGCCAAGCCCTAACTTCCTAGGGCCTGCTTCCTATGTAAAGCAAAAAGATTTTGGGTAGTTGCTAATTTTTACTTTCCTTTTCACTCTTCACAACATCAACTGTTTTGCATTGGCATTTGAGATCAATTTAGAAGTACGTTTCGTACTTTATCACATCCAGCTTACTGCAATATCCAAAATAGAAAGTCTTTTTCGATATCCGAGTCACCATAAATGAGGACCCACACACACTGCTTGTAACCTTCAACAGAGAATTCTCCATGTTTTCGTCAGATTTAGTTTTCCAAACTTCAACTGCGCTGCACATTCTCCTGTTCAACAAAGAGATATCAAGAGAAGGCCTTCACTCCACCTGTACCAGTCATTTACTCCACATACTTCTACCATCCCCTTTAAGTGTACAGGAACTAATTTTCTACATCAAATCTTAACCCAAATTGACTGGTTTTTTTCCCCAGCTCTGAGAAACAAACCTTAAAAACAATTACCTCCATCCAACACCATATTGACCACTGGGTTAAGAAGCCTAAGAAGTCACCAGAGGAGAGGTATATTTAAGACAAGAGAAACCATCTAACAGCCCACTAACTACAGCACTCCAACCTTTATACCCACTTTACTACAAAAGGATGCGGTTGCTTTACACCACGTTATGCATACTAGCGCTGGTTTGGGCTGGGGTAGAGTTCGTTTTCTCCACGGTAGCTGGCACGGGGCTGTGGTTTGGATTTGTGCTGGAAATGGGGTTGATAACCCCGGGATGGGTTCGTTCCCACTGAGCAGGGCTCGCACAGAGCCAAGGCCGTTTCTGCCTCTCACCCCACCCCACCAGCGAGGGGCTGGGGGGCACAAGGAGCTGGGGGGATACATGGCTGGGATGGCTGACCCCAACTGACCAAAGGGACATTCCACACCATAAAAAGAAATATATTATAAAGCTACATACTCTCACCTTTAAAACACTGCAATAAAACGATATTGTAAAAGACTACAGAAAAGCGTTTTGAGGGCAACATCTGCACCGACATGGGAAATGTACCAAAGATTCGTTACCGCAGCCTAACGAGGGAGGTACAACCTGAGCCTTTTGGCTTCGCTACGGCCCCTCGCTCTGGTCACCAGGAGCCCAAGTCCTTTGCAAAACCAAGAGCTAGCTTCCCAAAACAACTTGGATGCACAATCCGGAAGGGGGTGTGTGTGTGTGTATGTGCACATTTAAGCAGTTTGAATCCAACAGACATAATGCTATTCTTTCCAATACTGGTAAAAACGCCTATCCATACCACACCACTCCTAACAGAACATCATCTATCCATTCGGAAACAGGCTTGTTGTCACGCTCCTTATATTCATTAACTGGTTAACAACGCTTTGTGATATAACCTAAAGCTCTGATACGAGCCTCTTCAAGTAACTCGTAAATGCCATTTCATCAGCACAGAATAACAGGAACTACCTGACGAGCTTAAAACCCTCAGTACAACTGGCTTTCAGAAAATGAAAGGAAAAAAAAGGCTTATGCAAAGGGACTAGGAAAAAAACCCATTTGTTCCTCCCTGCCTCCCAAGGAGGAAGATTATTAAGCAGGGGATTTATAAAGCATTAAGTATTGATAGTCGATTGCAATATGACTAATATAACCTCAAGAACATAAAATTACTTAATGTTAATTGTTACTAAGTCAAGGAAAAACCTGACTGTCCAGAAATAATTCCCAGATAAAAAGCAGCATCTCCGCTGGGAGTACCCGAGTGCCACTAGAACACTTGGTGGCAGCGACTTTCCCACCGGTCACCCCGGGGCACAGTCGGCTCCCCACACACAGACGCTGTTAGCCCAGCTGCTCCCCGACAGTCAGAGGGCTCGCAGGAGGACCCTTCGCCGGCCCCCTCGCTCCCCCGCCACCTCAACCTTGCCATTACGCCACCTGTTCATTGTCTTCTCCTCCAAGCCTCTCCGGGTCCTCCCTGCGGAATAGCTCGGGGTCGGCTTTGAAGACTTTTCCCAAGATGCAGCATATTTCCACTGCCCAGGCTCTTATCAGTTCTAGTCCTAGGCATCCATGTGAAAGAGACTACCTAAAAGCTGTAGAGAACTTTCTATTTTAGTCTCCAAAGTAAGGAAGCCAATTTGCACAGCACTCAACTGTTAAAATACACACTCCCCCTGCCCCCAAACCCCTCCAGGGCTATTAATTTGTTGCTGCAAGCTACAGAAAGAAGAAAAAAAAAATATTAGTGATCTATAGAGACACTTCAAATCACACATTATGAAAAAACTTTTAATAATACACTAAAATGAAGCAAGCACCATGCAGTTTTTCTCCTTTCCACTACATTTATGGGTTTTGTGTTAGGCTTCAGAACCAATTGAAGAGTTATTTCCATAATATTTTTTTTTTTAACAAGTCTCTATCGTGCAACCAGCCCTGCAGAGAAATGACGCCCTGGCAGACGACGATGGCTTTGAAGGAGCTCTCAGCAAGGACCACTCGTATTTTAGGCAAGCAGGTACACAGCTGGCTAAGCCCTGACCTCATGTTCATAAGGCAAAGATAAAAAGTTACATTCTAAATATTAAGTATTCTACTAAAACTTTTTCCAAAGAGCAATGAAAACTTAAACATTACCTACACGTTTCTACTATAAATAGCAATAGTATCTGCACGTACTAGTTAAAACCGCATCTTAAATCTCCATCAATAAACGCACATAAGCAATGAAAGTTTACTAGTACATTTATGCATAAACTAGTCCAAGCAACACGCAGACCTAAAAATGACAGAGATAAATGATTTTACCCACGACATCCAAAGCAGCGTGCCGTAGCGCTGCGAAATCCAGCAACTACGAAGTCAACAGGACCAGCCCCGTGCTCGGCGGCCTAGGCAGCGAGCTGGACGTTGTCCATACAGCATCAGCTGCCACCAGCTACGAGAGGTCAATCCCGCACTGTCCCCCGCACGCAGAGTACAACTCAACATGGCTGGCTCGGTGATGGGCCCAGGCCGGCGTCTATGGAAGCAGCACAACTCCAAAAAAGCCCAGCCAGTCCTGTGACTTGGCTGAACTCACCCAACTCTTCTTTAAGACCCAGCGGAGGTCCGAGGACACCAAACGCAAGTAAAGGACGAGAATGAGAAGTCAAGCACCCCGCAACGAGGGGAGGACGGTGATTCTCTACGGCAGAAGTTGCTAGCACTGCAATTTCACTCATGACCCTGCCCGGCATCTGCTGCACGTCCAGCCAGGAAGATCATGGGGTTTATTTTTTGCTTTTTTTTTCCCCCCCCCTCCAGATTAGCGGGCAAAAGCCTAGTACAGGATTAGACCGCCCTACTCCGAGCCGCCGGTTACCGGCCCCGCCAACCGCCCGCCCCGCAGCGGCGCGCCGCTCTGCCGGGCTCCTCGGGGCTCCGCTGGCCGCAGCCCGCCAGGGAACGCTCCGGCACCCGCCAGCAGCCCCAACAACACGGCCCCACAGCCCCCTTCGCCGGCGTACGGCGGGGCAGCAGCTCGCCGGGGACGGGGCGGGCGGGCCAGCGGCGGGCGGGGGAGCCCATCCCGGAGCGGGGCAGCCAGGCCCCCGCCTCGCCCCGCGGCCGCGCCGGGCCTCCGCCGCTCCCTCCCCGTCCCGCGGGCAGCCGGCCCGGCCCGGGCCCCCCCGCCCCGTTACCTTCCGCCAGCAGCTCCTCGGGGGTGACCTGGTAGCGTCCCACGGCGAACACCTTGCCCAAGGCGACGCCGCCGCCCCCGCCGCCGCCGCCGCCGGAGCTGCCGCACGCCGTCCCGCCGCCGCCGCTCCCCTCGGACTTGGGCATCCGAGAAAACTTCTTCATGGCGAGCGGGGGCCCCGCCGGGCCCGCGGGACGGGCGCCGGGCGGCAGGCGGCTGCCCGGCCCCGCGGGGCGGCCGAGGAAGGGGTCCGCCGGGCGGCGGCCGTTGGGCGACGGCTGCCGGAGCGGGGAGGCGGGGGGGGCTGCCCCGCTTCACATGCCGGCCGCGGCCCCCGCCCCGCTTCTCCTCGCTCGCCCGCCCGCTCCCCGCGCCCGCAGCGACCGGCGGCTCCAGAGGAGGAGGAGGAGGAGGAGGAGGGGAAGAAGAGGGAGGGAGGGGGCGGTCCCGGCCCGGCCGCAGCCCGGCGGCGCGGGACGGCGGGGGGGAAGAGGCGCGGAGCCGGGAGGGGCCGCCCCGCCAGCGAGCGGCGCCAGGGCGCATGCGCGGCGCCGGCTCCCTCACACGGGCGGGCGTTACACACCCCCCGCCGCCGGGCCGGAAGTGAGGTTGTCAGCCTGGGGCGAGCACGTGGAGCAACACCCCCCCACACCCCCCCCACCCCCCCCCCTCCCGCCATCTCGCGCCCCTGTCCTCGCGCCCCTGCGCGCGGGGCGGCCGTTAGGGCTCCAACGGCCTCGCGCCTCCCCTGAGGGGAATCCCGCCCTCCGCCTCCGCCCCGGCGCCCATCGCGCCCCACCGCCCCAGCCGGCTGCGGAACGCGGGGCTGGGGAGGCCGGGGGGGCCGGTGAAGCACCGCGGCGGTAACGGCGGCCCTGCGCACCCCGGCCCGGCCGGCGGTTGCCGGTAGCGTGCTCCCCGTAGGGGCAGTGGCTGCAAAAAGCGTCGAGGAGAAGTGTGGGTGCCCCGAGGCGGGTCTCCGCGCATGCGCCAAGCGGAGGTCGGGAGTTAACTGACTGGAAAGAGGTGGTAAAAGGGTAGATCTGGACGGGAAAACAGCTGTACATTTCCCGCTGTGAAATTTACCGTCCCTGAACACCTTCCCTATGGACACTGGCAAAGCAACCCTGGGACTTTTCCAGCACGAGGTTCGTTTCACCTGTGACGTTTTCAGGAAAATAAGAATTGTGTTTGAAAAACAGTTTGTGAACAGTGAGAAGCCCCGTGTCCCACAGTCCCCCGCTTAAGTTTGTCAGCTTGACTGGAAAGGCACAGAGCCACAGCAGCCAGGGAGCCGCTGACTGCAAGGTACGTTGTCGTCGCCCTGCTGCTAGATGGCAAGCGTGGCTATTTAAGGCAATATTTGTCACAGTTCCCTAGAAACACCACTTGGGAAACACCCTACGCTTCCAAATCATTTCTCTCAAATTTCCAATTCAAATTCACATTCAGAGTGAAACCAAATTTCAAACTGTCTTCAAATGCCAACGACAGCCAGTTTTTGTATTTAAACAGTGATTTTAGTCATCCAGAAATGGTCAGAGATTAGAGTCATTGAAAAGGTACCTTTGTTCCAAACCTGTGCTCCTTGGGTAGTCCCCCCTGTGCAAATACAAATGAGGTACTCGAGGTACTCGTGCATTTTTTTTTCCCCTTACCAAATGAAATCATACAACACAACCAAAACTGACATGAGATGTCCTGTCAGTCTCTCATATGAATGAATGAAGCTGCATTTTTGGCATTGATAGCGGGAATTCACAGCACATCCTTTCACACCGAACAGCTAGGTTTTGGATAGATACCAGTTGCAGCCATGGGTTCAGTAAAACCTCTGGAGAAGTCAGAAGCTTAAATCTTTGGGATAACGTTTCAATAATCAAATTAATTTTGACTTGGTCATATTGCCGTACTCTTAGTTGGTAACCAAATGACAGTATTTCCCTATTGAAGTGCCAACTTGTCATACACTGAAAGCACTGGTACAGTTATTTGCATTAGTAGTCCCCTTTCTGTAGTCGCTGCCATCCTTTCAGTAAAGGTAGATCAATTTTTCAGCGGCATATAGAGACTCTAATTCACAGTTTTCCTTAGAAGAGAAAGGTATTTTGACTGCAGATGAAAGGAACGGAGTGCTGTGAGAGGAATGGCGTGATCAGCAGCATTTCGTTAATGAGGTCTTCTTACAGTGACATATGCCGGCGCTCCTTAGAGACACGCTTTTAATTATGTCTTTGAGAAAAAATGCAGCTAGGTTAAAAGCACCTCCGTTTAGTGCCAATGAGCAATACAGTTTTGCTCGTCCCCAGTGCATTTTCTAAAAGTCACTGCGAGAAGGTAGGATTGGCTCTTAGGTTAGCTGGTTAGTTTTTGTTTGGTTTGGGGGTCCCTATCCCCACCCGTGTATCTTTGTTCTTTTTAAAGAGATTGAGTTATCGCTTGAGTTATTTATAGGCCAGACAAAATGAGCGCTCTTGTTATACTGGGATTAACGCTACTAATCTCTGTCTTGACATACTAGAGGACATAGTGCTCAAATACTAGGCATGGCCCGCAAGTAAGTGTATCAGTGTGTCACACCGAGTTGTGGTCATGAACACGTAGATGGCCGCAGAACCGGCTACTCTCTTGTGAGTAATCTCAAAGAGCCACGCTGCAGCTACCTTGCCGTGTTCCACAGCCCATTTAGTCGCAAACTTGGCACCCGAATGGTCTTTTTCTGTAAGGCGCCAGCATGTTGCGAGGAGGTTTTGTGTTAGGGATTCCCTTTTATTAAATATAGGTCCATGAAATTGAGTAATTGACGTTTAAAAATATGGGCCCGATCCTCCAAGCAGGTAAATGAGGGGTCATTTTGAATATGTGAATAGGCCCACTGACTTCAATTTAATTCCTCACCTGACCAGAACGACTTTTCGACATTTCTAGAACATATATTAATTTCCAGAGAGAAGTGAGACTTCTTTCACTCAGGCTATGAAGCCCAAAGTAAACTTTGCTCTCCCTTGCTGAAATGACACCTCTCATTTGGTTCAGGCAGAGCAGGGATGATTTGGACTTCTGCATCTGGAATGCGTGCAGTGCAACAAACAGATGAGAAAGGACTTTGCACTACTCACAAAAAAAACCCCACCCACAACAGAAAACAAATTTTAAAACCTGGAAAGTACCCACAAGTACAGCTATTTTCTGGTTGATGTGAAACAGTAGATGCTCTGAAAAAAAATCCAGTGACAAAGAACAAAAAATCGGAAATATGAATCCTAAAGTGAGGAGAGATCAACTACAAAGGTGGAGAAGATGGGGAATCTTAATGCAGAGGCTGCACTGCAGCCGGAACGTCTGTTACCATTATTGGGGAGGGAGGAGGTTGCTATATCATGTTTTGTTCTTAAACCTTCAACTCCATGAATCATGAAATCATAGGCGATGCTCAGCTTTCCTTATCGAAAAAATAAAAGAGCAGTGAAGGTCAGCTGCTGCTTTTCATGACTGGGGAGTCAACCGTGAAATTTCACTGTATGATAACAGGAGAGAAAACAAAGTCCCAGTCACATGCTGTGTACGTCTCCGTTGCAATATCGGTACGCCTTGCTTCTTCCTTTCTTTTGTTGCCTCGGGTCTAAAATGCTGATACGTTCTTCCTTTTTTAATAATTGTGTAATGGCAGATCTATAGTGGCATATAAATTATTCCACTTAATGTCTTTATGCAGCAAATTATACACAACTTGACGCTTCTCTCACAGTTAGTTTCACAAAAGCAGAGCCCTGAGGTTTTTTTTTAATACAGCAGTAACTCTATTCTCGGTGTCAAGATAGCGAGAGTCATAGCTGGTGCCACATAATGTATTCGTGACTTTATTTCAAGTGCTTGAAATCCGGGTGCCCCTCCTGACTCGTGGGTGCTGGACAGCTTTAAGCGTGCTGCTTCACCTCACTTCACAAAAAAGTTTCCCCTCTATAAAATCAGGATAAGGCAGCTTTAAATACGCTGCTTCACCTCCATGTATGAAGAATTTTCCCATCTATAAAATCGGTGTAGTGATTGTAAAATCACTACATTGTAAAATACCTTGAAGATTTATGGAGAAAAGCTGTAGGTGAGAACACTACTTAAAAATGAAACGTCCGATATTTCACATGTGCTTGGAGTTTGAAACGTGATGATTTAATCCTCTTTAAACTGCTGAAGAGTTCAAATGCCTTTACCTTGATTACTGTTTCTTAAGCATTTCTCTCCCTACTCATAACTCTTTCCTCTGTACAATATGGAAATTGATCTTAAATCAATCCCATGAGAATAAAACAGCTTCCTGCAAAAATGTTAAATAACCCTTACAGAAAGTAGTTATTAAGGCAAAATAGAAGTGGAAAACTTCCTTTGTGTGAGTGTTGTTTTGGAAATGTCTCTTGCTATTTCTGGACAAAATCTTTTCTTTCTAATTATCCAAGCTGAGTGTTAGAAATGAAAGAAAAAAAAATCTATTTTTCTAGAAATATGTTCTTTACATGTTAAAACTTTTTTTTTTTTTTTAAACTGTTACTTCATTATTCTTCACCTTCATTTAAAACACACAGATCTGTGTCTTTGTAATACAGACTGTCAAATGTTCGGCAATTACCGCAGTAAAATTTTTTTGTCCTTCTTCGGGTATGTGAGGGTTATTTTCTATTTTGTAATAATTCAGTCAGTGTGAACAAAGCACTGCTAGAGAGAAGGTTTTCCCAATAGGCACTTTTAATTCTTTTTCCCCCTCTTATCGTCTCACTGTTGCATGTTTGTTTTCCTTCTGGTCCCCTGGGAGCCGTGAGAAACATCATTTTACACAGAGAAGTAGCTATACAATCTTCCTATCTTTGTAAATACTGTGTCTTAGTTTCATACTGCTGACCCTGATGAAGTCTGTTACACAGTTACTAAAACCAGACAAAACGTTTATGATGAGCTAAAAGCTAGGAAAACCCCAGGAGACAACTGGTTTGGGTTTTGTTTTGCTTTTTTCTAGGATCAAGCTCCGCATCTCAGAGGCAGTAGTAGTAATGAAAGGCTTTTTTTGTTTGCTTAACTATATATACAAAATAGTAGAAAATATGTTGATGTGGGGAAAATAAAAGACCCAAAGAAAAAGGATGAAATCGCTTGGTGCAGAGGGATGGCACAAATCAGCCAGAAAGCAAGTGCATTCTCTGACGTCTCCTCTGGTTTTGAAGATCTGAGCAGCGGGAGAGGCTTTGCATCGACCTTGTGAGCAGAGACAAATTTTCATTCATCTCAGTTTCTATCAGCTATTCTAATCAGGAAAGAAACAAAAAGAGCTGTGGAAAACAAGTAAGCTACTGATTTCTGACGTTAAAATGGAAACAAACTGAGGAGCGCGCTGGTGAAAATCTTTAAGGTACAAATAGCTGACATCAGCTCTGGTGACGCCCAGCGCAACTCTCATTGACACTGAGGTCAAGAGTCTTTTATTGCAACGTGAGATTCTGTCATTTGTACTACAGCCGGCAAACAAAATATAAACTGCTTGTTGATACGACAACCCTTGGCCGGTTCAAAACAGCAACGGAGAGCGGGGAAAGGATAAAGGCAGATGCGTTTATAAGAGCCCTGGGTGGAAATCCTAGAGAAAGGAATAGGAAAGAGGTTCTGATAGGCTCAGAATTGTTTGCATCTTGACCTGGAAAACTGCTTTGTATTTGTAAAAATCTGTTTCCTTTCTGGAAAAGAGCGGTGTTTGTCCTGATGACCAGGGCTCTTGCTTTGTTTGATGGGGCAACATATTCCTGCTCGCTTGTAAGAGCGTCCTCAGATCTGTACCTGACCTCTTGAAGTTGCACTCTCGCTTGCCTTCTATTGTGCAGGTTTCTGGTTATTCCCAGCTCACCAGCAGTCTAGTTGATTTCATCCTCTCTTGTAAGCAAAACCTGATTTCACCCTTGCTTTAACAACCAACTTTTCAACCCTAACGATATCTAAGAACTTTCTTTTATAAGAATGAAGTGTGCTCCGTGCAGCCTTTTGAAGGAAGGCCACCATCCTGAGTTATTTAATGAATGAGTCTTAGAAAGTCACTTTCTTCCTTGAAAAAGTTATGCATGTGACTAAAACACGTGGCCTTTCCCAGCAATTCTTAAACCGTGGTACACGGCTTATAAAGGGCGTGCTGATAGTCCACAGAGATCTGGCTGGTGGCACAACGTTCCCCCTCCTGAAAGCTAGGCTTCGTTACAAGAAAACTAAAATGCCCAAATTCCAACGCTAATACTACTCTCCTGCTTCTACAACTGCTGTTGAGATAAAAAGATGGACAAAAGATGAAGGTCAAGCACAAATGGCAGGTCGGAACGATATCTTAATTTCAGCAGCATACAAATTCGAATATTCGATATAAGTACATTATTTTATAGCACACAAAAAATCCAAGTGTCTCCAAAAACCCCCAGAGGAATTGCTATGCACCAAAATTACTTGTAGCAGTAAAAAGTCATGGAAAAGCCACAGCCATTGAGGTTCAAGAAATAATTTTGTTTCAAATCTTTTTACCCTATTTGCAGAGATAGGTTTCACTGTTATAGTTATTCTATAAAATGAGCAATGGACTGTTTTTTTCCCCCGTGTATTTTTTGAGTCTTGGAGAACTGCAGAAATATCCCTGGTCATCAGTCCTTATGCTAAAAATACTTACTTCTTTATATAGTCTTATAAGCTTGAAGGGAGGGGAAAAAATGCTTGGAACTGAGAGCCTGGGAAGAAAGAATGTCTTTTGGGTCACAACTGCACAGTCTTCGTGCTGATGCACATTAAAACATTGAAATGACATAACTACAATGACTACGGATGTCATTGCTGGCTGACTCGTACCTTTAAAAGCCCACTTATCAATAGTTATGTTGCTTATAAATTGTTTAATTTTGCAAACACGTTATTTCCACTCACAAGCTGATAGCTGAAAGTACATTTCAAATACTGTGGAGGTATGAACTCTGGTTTTAGTTTGGTTTGGTTAGAAAAATATTACGACTTTTGCGAGTTGCTTAGCCAATAGCATTTATATCCAGGCTAAGGAAAGGGAATAATTTTATCTGCCGCTAGCGTAGGTGAAGCCACGTGCCACAACAGAAGTAGTGGGAAAGGCAGAGAAGAGAGAATTGCTGCGAGTTTATGCCAGATCTAAGTAGGTACAGAAATATTGTAATAATTGTTCATAACGCTGCAATTGCCCTTCCTGAAATCGGCTGTGCATTGTTCCGCTATGCAAAAAGATGGAGACAGAGCTATTGCATAGCCTAATGACTGCCATTTCATGCTCTACAGCTCGACTGCATATTAAATAGGATAGATAAGTCTTTGGCACGAGATGGGAATAACTTTCTGTTCTGGAAAGCAGAGAGGATTATTAGGGGAAGAACTATGTTGAATCTGGTTTTGAATAATATGTTGAAAGCAGTTGTAAATCCAGAAGAGTGAAGTGTATTGAATGAAAGTGATCGCAAAACAATGAAGTTCACCATGTAAAGAAAGGCGTAGTAGTGGCAAAGCACACGTGAGGGACCTCAGAAAACTTTATTAAGTGTCTCGATACTTATGGCTGGGACCTTGGGACACGTCGTAAGTCAAGGAGTAAAGGAGTGCAGGACACCTGACGACTCCTGATAGGTACATGACAGCCGTAGCAGCAAAACTTTCTGATGCAGTGAAGAGATGGTCATCTTAGTAAGGAAACGATGTAAAAATCTGAGATGGAAACATTTTTAAGTATAGATATGTGGAAGAACTCATGTTAGGGCTACCATTGCCTGTTTGACTGTGAACTGGGGCACTGCAGTAGTCTCTGCTGGAATGGATTTTATTTGAGATTACTGGCTAGCCTGGGCGGCGGAAGAATGTACACTTCCAAACTGTATTGGTGACTCAAAGCCTGAGAGAAGCTGAAAAGTAATTTGGAGGGGAGTATCCAGAATCAGAGGGATCCTTAGAAATGGAGAAGTGGTCTGAAAATAGCTCGGTAAGATTTAACAACTACAAATGCGACACGTAACCAAGATGTCACAGAACTTAAGAATCAACCGTTCCAGCCTGCAATGTGCTGGCTGCTTTCATTTACTCTCCTGTTGCTCTGTGCTTAGTTGGAATGGGCCTTCAAACTGTTGTAATGTTGACTTTACTCAGGACATTATTCCCATTTTTATTGGAAAGTCAGTAGTGTAGGTTAGCTTTCGAAACACATGAAAACTAGCTTTAACATTAGAAGGAAAAATGACTCATGTGGCAGAAATAACAGCATAGGCCCACAAATAAAGATTTGTGACAGGAATGCATGTGGAAACAGGGACTGTGAGCTAAACCCAGCAAAAGCATAAAATGTTTTTCAAGTTCACTTTTTAAGCTGGCTAAGAAGTTGATTGAAACAATCTGACAATCTTTGAGGACATACATTCTTTTCAGAGCATGCATTGGCTTTCCAATGCCAATAAAATTGTGTAATCCGTTAAAAAAATCCTTTCAACATTTTTCCCTTGTTTTTTCTCAGCTCACGATTGCAATAACAACTTCTCTGCGTGATCTTGGCCCATCACTTCCTTCCAACCTTTTATTAGTCTCTAGGAAATGCCTGCACCTAGTCATTACTGTTTAATTGGAGTGTCACCAAATAATAGTAATGCTTTTAATCTTTACAAAGGGTGATGAATTAAGACTTGCAGTGTCCTTGAGAAGAGATGAGTAAAAGCAACCCAACGAGCCGTGAACAAAACCTGGGCACTGCCCACATAAACACGGTTATTGCTGACAAGAGCAGAAAGAAACAAGAAGGCCTGAGCGCTTTAGGCTGCAACCCCCAGACCTGGCTCTCCAGCAGCAAGTGATTCGTCATTCGTGAGCTATTCCTGCTCACCTCTAGACCTTCAAACAGACCAGGCACAAGTTTTTAGCATTTAAATTCTACATTTTTTTTGTCCCCTAAGTCTTACAGGCAGAAGTGTCAAAAGCTGCTTAGCGTTGTGACCGCTTCTGTGATATCGCTATTCCTGACCCGTGAATCATAGATCGTGAAGATGCCGCATCATCTCTAGTTCATTTTGTCTACAGTTAAAAGGCTGCGAACTTCTGACCATTCATGAAAGCAGGGGATCAGACAAGAAGGTGCCAATTAGCTCAGGATGTTAGTCACGATTATCGTCTGTAATTCTATGCTCCAGCTAGGACATAAAGGGAATGCTGCGTCCTCCGCACCGGGTTTAGCAATCCCAATGGCAAAAGTACCTTCCATTGGGCTACAACTCCTCACTGACGCGCATCGGGAGCCGGTGCACGGGAAAATGGAGCTGATTGAGTGTGCACTGTAGTGCTACACACGTTCACCGTCAGAGAACCATCGGCAGGGAGAGGCGATTAGGAGAGAAAGGATCAAGGCATGGCACAGCTGTTTATCCTGTGGGAACAAGGGGAAACTCTTGACTTCTGTTTGGTCTCTCGTTTTGATTTTAGGGACAGCCCAACTATGCACTGTGCCAAGTCCAGGTTTGACAGTAACATCCAGCAATGATAAAAACGCGTTACACACTAGCTGATATTTCAATCCTTTGCCACTGCCTGTAGTGATTGAATTCTGGGGGCACGCATTCACTCCAGCCTAGCAGCGCTGGTTTAGATGTGAGCTTAATTAAATCACTGCAGTGTGCACACTGCTCAAGCAGTTTCTAAACTGATTTAATTAAGTCAATCAAGGCAAAGTCTTTATTCAGACTCTTGCTCAAGTACTTAATCTGTGATCAAAGAGAACATTTCCCCCCGCCCCATTCCCTGTGAGCAGTGGGTATACCCAGAGAGTAACATGGCATTCGTGATTATTTGTTGCTATCCTGCCCTATATCAAACTCAAATGCCTAGAAAATAAATCAGCAAAGCGCCACATCCAAATCTAAGGCAACTTCGTCCATAGCTAATAGCTGTTAGCATTACTATAAGAAACCCCAGGAAAAGACTAATGTGAGTAAAGTTAGTAAAGGTTGGACTGGGCAATGTTGATAAGGCTGTGACCCTGGTATTGGTATATAAACCAGCGAAAAATGTAAGAGTATTTATTTAGCATGCTCTGTATTTGTATTCAAAAATAAGGTAGCCGGTTAAACCCAAAAGCAGACAGTTGAAACTGCTTCTGGGAAAAAAAAAATACACAACAGCAGATACACATAAATAAAGATAGAAATAATATTATGTATGTATGTAACACTGGACTAACCTGTAGAACTCTTTGCCGCTAAGGTTATGGAGATCAAGAGCCTAGGTATATGCAAAGGAGACATCTATTTTGATAATGAGGAGAGTCACAATTACCTTAAGAAGCTTGATAAATTATTCAATCATTAATGAGCACTATTAACTTTAGTGCTTCATTCCAGGTAATGGGAAAAGTGTCCTCATTATTTCCATATATATTGTTTACTTTCTCCTTTTTAGCATCTGGCGTGGTTCACTTTCAAAGCCTAGATGTATCGGTGTCAGTTACTGACTGACATACAACAATATATCCTAATATTTTATAAATACTCTTGATTTACCTAAGCAGCTCATCTATCTGCAGAACACATATCCGTGTGTGCTAGAATTTTTAAGCAACAATAAGAGGTAAACATTTTTCAAAAAAATGGTCCATTTATTTAAAAGCAAAACCTATTGAGGGAATTTGTCTTCTATTGAGGGAAACGGTGTTATTGTTTTCTTAGCTTTCTTACATTAGATGCAGTTTGAGAAATGAGAAAAAATGTCACAATTGTGCTTCATTTAGTTGGGATTCATTGATTCAGTAAGCGTCATTTCCAAAAGCATTTTCAAGTCCCGCTGTCCGTATGAAACCAGACACTTTACTTAACTCAGTTAATAACTCTGAGTTATCCGGAAATGAAAAACACGGGCTGTGACCTAGGAGAGCAGAACCCTCCTACGTATCCTCCTGCTTTCCTCCGTCGCCAAGAGGTGCGCTCACTGGCAGTTGCATCTATGCTTAAATATCTGTGGTAAAATGACGTTACAAAAGAAGGCAACAGCAGCCTTGCGCGTGACCAAATCTGGACTTAGTTACAATGTGGGCTGCGAGAAGCTTATGGTTACAGTGTCCGTTAACGCTGCCTGTTATGGCCTAGATCCACCAGAAACTCGAGAAACCTCACCGGTCTCTAAGCAGTCAGAAGCTGGGAAAAGTTCAGTCGTTAGAAGATCGTAAGGGAGACGTTGCTGAAGCACAAAGGGCAGTTGAGCACGTTTTCCCTCTTGTGCCTTTGACACTTCCTTTATTAAAATGGACAACTGTCCAGAGCTAAGATACGAACAATTTTTCGGCCTTAGTTACGGTTCTGTTTGAGTCAGCCAGCGTGGTTCAGCTACAGCGATCTTTTTGCGTGGAACACATGCAGTCACATGGCTGGTAAGTGCAGGCGACAGTCTAGGGAATCACCATCGCTACAACCATCTTCACTTCATCAATTACTTGTTTGGACCACGAGTAGCACCAGACACTCAAATGTAGCATTTGGTACATTGCAATGCAAAAGTTCCCCTTTTCTATATTTCTATATTAAGCTGGGAATGCATTATTCCTTAGATGAGGTATGGAAATCTCTAGCTGGGCTTCTGTCAACCTTAGCTGCTGCTGCTAAGATGACTCCTGCTTCCATTTGCGAACACTATGCTTTCATACATAAAATACTTTAGGACATGGAAGAATACACAGCCTAGATTGTCTTAGCATAGGCTTGCTACTGATGGCACCTATGTCTACCAGAAAAGCGCAATATGATGCACTTTTTTTAGCAACTGTGTGGCAGAAGTCACAGCTTCATGGTACAGCTTCTGAGTGGTCTACAAAAACGGGACCCAGGCTTCCGTTCTTGCAGAGCCCATTCATGAAGGCTAAATGAATAAAGTGGGATGTTTTGTACATTTTAGATATTGATACAGAGATTTGCAAGTTGATTCTTTTTCCGGAGAAGAAGAGAGAATTTTTTTCTTTTAGTCCTATGTAACTCTTGTATAAAAGAAAATTAGGTATGAGGAGTTAACTTGACATTTGTGCAATGATACAAATTCAGCTTTTTGAGAAAGAGGGGAACGTAATACAAGTCATCAACTTAAACTTTTCCATATCCATGGTGAACACATGTACACGTTTAGGACAAAAGTCAATGCCAGCATACACTAAAAACTTGCATGACAGAAAGCAATTGAGGACAGTAAACTGCAGCACAAGTTTTCTTTTTTTTTCTCTGCAGCTGTGTCTGAGGTTCAAAGCTACATTCTGTTATCAAATGAAGTCATTGCTCATCTGAAATGAGGTAAGTTGCGTAACTTGGAGACAAACGAACCCGTAAGTGTGGTTTTGCTATTCAGAAACAGTAACGCTGCTAACCGCTGACAGAAGACCGAGAGGGGTTGTGTCGTTTTCTGAAAAAGCCCAGAAGGAAGCGTTTGCCCACAAATTTCATCGTAGGCTCTTACTACAGCACCAAACTGGTGTTTGTATTCACCAGCATCATTTAGGCACAGAAAGGAGAGCGAGCAAGTGTATCCTTCAGCGTCAGTTTATACACTTTCTGGGGTGCAGCTTATCCTGTGGTGTGTCTCATCAGCTCTGATGATCACATACATCTGCGGGTATTGAAATATTCTGATACACAAACGCTAAGCCTGGGCATTCTGAAAGACGCCAAAGGAGAGAGAACTGCGCGGTGATGACTGAGAAACAAATGGAAGGGTGGGGACCCTCCCCACCCCGAGGGCCAGAGTACATACTACACCCATCCGTCCCAATGAGGCAGATGGCACGTGGTTAGTCTTTGCATTAGCATCCTACAGCTAAAGTCTATGAGAAGGTAAAAATTATGCTACAAAGAGTACCAGCCTGACAAACAACCACCACAATACACTTATCTGATGGGAGCACGAATCTTCTGCTGAGCTATGCTCCACAGTTCTTCCCCAAACGTGCTTTGTCTCTGGAAAAATGCATGTGCGGCATCATTAAAAGCAAGATACAAGCTTGCCTGTCATTGATGAAGTAGATAAAGAATGGCTTGATGTTCTTTGAAGTACAGAATGCACAGCCTATCTAAAAGTGTAGAATAAATTGCCCGATATATTCTAGATGAGAAACAATGTGTCACATTATTAAAGACACACTAATGAACAAAAGAACAGGCTTAAGGTGGCAGACTGAACTTGGCATTATCATTTCTGAGGCTTTTCCTCCCCGGGTGGCAGATACAGTTATATTATTGCTGCGGCACCCAGTGGGAGTTTTACTGTTGACTTACCATAATTCCCAGAGGAAATATCTGCAATGAATCAATTCTCTTTTTTTGGTTTTTCAGAAGAGGTTGAGCTTGAGCCATCCTTACCCTGAAACTCAATGACCTTTATTCTATCATTTAGCTCAACGATAGGTTGTCCAAGCGTCTGCTTTTAATTGATAGAAAGTTAAAAGAAGGTTTCAAGTCTGCATAAGGCAGGCAAATGTGCAGCATTATTTTAAGACAAAAATTACTATTTGACCTCCTGTGAACCATTTATACTTTGAACAATGAAGATGGATGTCTCTGGTGTCTCTCCCGGCTAGCATCAACGCACAAGCTAGCTTCTGTTACACTGTTTTTTGTTTCCATGATTGCTATCCTAGTAACAAGCGAAGCTCCCTTTGCCCAGACAAGCTTACAATGATTAAACCAGGCAGCGCATCTCAAACTTCTTCTCTCCTTCCACTGCCTGCTCAAGTGGAGAATTAAGCCGTGTTCACGAATATAATTCCAGCCGTTTGTTTTGTATCCTCATACACCAGTCAATGTTAGGCAACTACAGAAAAAAAAATGCACAGACAATAAAACAAAAGTACAAAGAACAGCTTAATACTACAGTAAGCAATTTAACAGCTGTCTTGGTTTATCCTTCCCAGAGCACAGTGTTTTCTTCATTCCCCAGAAAGCATATCTTCCAAAAAGAAAAGTAAACCTTTGTTAGTGCTACCAATTGGGCAGAGCTGGATAAAGTTGGCAAAGATTTTCTTCATTTGTTTCCCATTTAAAATACAAGGCTTTGTTTGCCTTTTACGCTACTGTGAGGTTTGTGTTTAGATAAGTTCATGCTTTCAATTTCCAGAAATTAATTTTGTACAGACACTATATATATATGGAGACTTTCTATTATTTGCAGACTTAAGTATCTTCAAAAACGTATTTTCCCCGCAATGTAAATGGCAAAGAAGTATCAAACTCCGTAAGAGAAACGTTGAGGTTGAAAAAATTAGATGCCCTTTCTCTCCTCATTCCCCAAATATAGGAAATACAAAATGCTCAGGTTTTCACAAATATTACATTAGCTCTAAGTCATTCGAATAGGAGGAGTTCCTTTAACAAATAAAGGGGAATTAAATACGCTCTGCGTGCATGTAAGAACCCTACCCTTTCCATACCCAGATCGGTCTTAGAGGCAGAGTGCAGTTTGCTGTTAACTTGTCCAACATCCTCGGTTTAGTTTTCCCTCTCCTCCAACTTCCATCTTGCAACGTTTGCCCTTGTTTGGTGATCTCTTTTGAAGAAGGAGCATCATTTCTCATATTGGGAAAGCACATACCTCCTCGAGTCATTCTGTACATGAATGCATGCAGACAGCAGCCCTGCAGTTAAAAGTAAAGAAGATCATGAGGTTATCGGAACTAATAATTCCACAACTTAATCTCAGCTCTTCTAAGAATTCAGTCCAAGTTACTTGCACTAAAAATGTGGGACAAAACAAGGAAACGTGGGGGAAAGGGTGCTCCCGCTGTGCCGTCTCAGAGGGACAACACGGCTGCTGCCTGGCGCTGCAGTCGGTGCTTTGAGGAAACCAGAGCTCAGGGGGAGATAGGGAAGAGCAGCCCCTAAGCATCCGATGGCGCTGGAAGCGCCAACGGCAGCCAGAGGAGCCACCTCCCAGCCAAGGCATGCTGCCGCGTGAGCCTGAGGCCTCGATCCTGCTTTAGGGTTGATACGGCTGTTTGGCACAAGCAAGGCATCTGGCTGACCTCCTCCTGGGAGAACAGCATTAAGATAGCCAGAGATAAAACCCGAGCACCTTCCCTGCAGCAGGTCTCTTCCATGCCGATGATGGCACACTGTTACTGCGGGAGCTCAAAACACCACTGGCATGGGTTTTACAGGCATTTCTCACCTATCTCTAATGAAGCTAATTAAATCCACATAGTGCCATAGACCGGCATGAGGCTGTAGAATACAGATACGTATGTTTGCACCAGCAGCGTATCTACCCGGTTATTTCCGAATTTGATGTTAACATACAAATCTGCTTCCAGTTCCGAGTCTCGAGGCACATCTTTCGCCTGACTTGTCAGTGAACTCCATCCGGGAAAGCAGTGCTGTAGTTGTACTTCTGAGACGCTCTGCACGCTGATGCAAGCCCGAACACGACTCCCTAGACTCAGCTTGGGTCGAGAGGGAGCAACCATGTTACAAAACATGCCCGCAGAGAAATTCTTGAAGTATGTTGATTTTCATATAACACGGTTTTCTTAAAAAAAAGTTGACAGTACAGTAATAGCAGGTTTCAAGCTAACTCCCCTCTAGCCTGTGTCCACCCACTGTGCCCAAAAGCATGCTGGTACAGTTGCACTGAAATGCAGCAAGGTTTCAGCAGGGCACTTAAAAAGGGACAGAGCCGATAACTGGCTCACTCCCTATACCGATGAGGTACTGCATCTGGACGTAATGCAAGCCGGGAGGAGACAGAAGACCAAATCTCTCCAGTTTAATCTGTAACTTCCAGTGAGATACGTTGCCCCGCTAACTTCTGCTGCCTGTTTCTTTAGAAACTTACCATGAGGAAGGCACACAGAGATGCACCAGGAGATCGAGTCCCAGTGAAGCTATTACAAAATTATTAAGAAGTGACTTTACTTAGCCTACACAGATCTCTCTAAATAGATACGTCCCAAAATAACCTGGTTTCAAAGGCTTTTAAAAAAGCGCACACATAGAAGTTGTTTATCCCCAAAGAGATGAACCAAACCGTTCTCTGCACTCTAAAGTCCTTTCCAGAACTGGATTCCTTCCATGCTGCCTTTTCGTCTAAACACATTTGTTTTATTTTAAGTAAGTAAGTGGTGTGTTTTAATGTCTATGTCTCTTGAACCTCATCTACCTCAGACTCAGCAAGAGTATCGGTGTCCCTTATGGGATAGCATCATGGAATATTTTAGATGCTATGACAAGCAATCTCTTCTGTAATATTTTGGTCCGATATTTCCTGGGCTATTTAATCTCAGCTTTTTAAAAACGGAGTGTCCTGTAAAAGGAAACTGCATTAGAGGGAGAGCAATAAATGCTTCATTCAGTGTGCTTGGCCAAAATAGCTCACTGAGTCTTGGAATGAAAAGACCCTTGTCCATAACAACACAGACACAATTACAGGCACAGACAGGATGGTTTTGCCTAGAAGGGGAAAATGCCTTGTAGCATTAAGGAGGAGGGGTAAAAATCTCTCAATGGGTACGGCAATCAGTTTGATAATAATTAGGACACATATAAGAGGGAGTGGGGAAGAGACGGCAGGTCAGAAGTGGCGTAAAGGGGACAGCAAAGTGAACCTCCCATCTTCCTAAGGAAGCGGCTTCCCCTTGTTCCTTTCCTGTCTCCCTTAAGAGAATATTTAGGATAACTCATCCCAGAAGCATTCCAAGGAGAAAAAAAACATCAATTATCACTCCCTCCTCCTCCATTGTTCTTTCTTAGCTGTACTTTCTTGAACAACACTTGATCCAACCCTTTTCTGTGTCATCCTTCTCTTCAGTCATCTACACATTACTCTTCTTCCTTAGCGCTCTCATAGATTTTGCACTTCGCCTCCCGTTTCCACCCCTTCATCTTGACTCTCCCTTTTGCTTCTCTGGTCTTAATCTGCAGTTCCCCTTTAACTCCTCATAACTCCTCTTTCCCGAGAGATTCATCTTGCAGATGGCAGCAGCAAGAGCAAATTGAGATGCACCTTAGAAGCCGGAGCCACAGGACTTGGACAGTGATTTGCCATGGGATCAGATTCCACAGCAGTGCTAAGCAGGATCCTACAAAGACTTCATCTGTTAATGGGGTTCAGTCAAGCATGATGCTTTTTTTTTATTTGCCATCGGTTAGTGACTCCCCAGGCCAATTAAAATTATCCCACAAGGTTCAAATCAGCATGAACACTGTCTGGCAGAACTGCAGCAGCGCTACAGACCTCAGAAAGGAAGCCTGACGGAGGCTCGGCACTTCATCGCGTTCACTTCTCGCTTGCCTGAAAGTAACTCAGCATTCGGTCTCAACAAGAAGGACCGAAGAAGCATCAATCATGCCTAAAACAAACATTTTATGCTGATAATGAAGTTACAAAAAAAAGTCAGTCTTTTGGTAGGGCTATATAAATGCAGAGTAGCTGTGAAATGTAGGGAATGCTGTTCTGCACGTCTACAATGCGATAACTGTTCCTGAAAGGATCTTTCAGATGTCACAGCATTTCTGTCCCTTCGGGGAGTGCTGCTTTCAGTTTCTCCCTTGATCACAAGTTCCCTGACAGGACTGCATTGGAAAAAAAAAATTGTTATTTGCAAGCTCTTTGCAGGCTATACTCTTTTCATGCTCACGATCGCTAGACTCCTATCCTGTGAAAAAACACAGGCTGCAGAGACAAGACTTACATATTCACCCCACTTTGCAGTACACAGGAAATTTAAGGTTGAGAAGGGCATAGTGTAGTGAACCGTGCATGGGACTCACAGCGAGGAGACCCGGGTGCTCTTCCTGCTTCTGCAGACAACCTGCGGTGACATGAGACTAACGAGTCTGTGATCCGGCTGTCTACGCTGAAAAAAAACACCCTTTATGCATCAATTTACTTCACCATCATGAAATCTGGAAATATAAAGAAGTCATGTGTTTTTAGGAGGAGGAGATGATCTCCCATTTCTTGCCACGGGAGCGGAATCTCTGAGGGCAATTTGCTTTCATAGTCCTCTGCTTTTTGAGAGCAATAGGATGTGATTTGTTCCAAGGCAAAGTGCTTTCTGAAGAGGCTGTTGCATGCTTTCCAGATGGGCTTTGCATTATCTCTCCATACTGTTAGGGTACGCTTAAACAGCACTGCCAGCAACAGGAAGTCGCTGATGTGCTTGCTCGTGTGTTTTAAGATGCTTTAAGGTGAGCTGCCAGATTTTCAAACAGAGGTTTTTCTGTTTTGCATGCCAGATACTTCTTAAAGAAAACATACTCTATTTTCTCTCTCCCGTGATATCACTCGTTCGCCCTACTGGCATGGAAATGATGTTCTAGTCACATTGCAGAGTAACAGAAAACTATTTTTGCCTTTTTTCCCTGGAAGGGGTATCAAGTAAAACAAATAAATAGCTGGTTAAATTACATCTGCGTATTGAATCCACTTCATATAAAAATTTTTGTCTGTTGATATCGCTATCAACTTGCAGCTAGATAATTATCTGTAGCAACTCCAGAAGCACCGACTGACCTTGTTTTCAAATGGGAGGCTGTCATGGCACATGCCAACATTATGTCTTACACCACTGTCTAGACATGGCCAAAATTACTCTCAGCCCTTACTGACGCTGTTATGGGAACAGAGATAAGTCCGTAACATAGCTTTTCAACCCACCCAGCACAGTGCAAAGTTAAATTTCTTTAACCTGAACTAAAAACTAACCCAGGCAGCAGAAGCATATTACCATCTTGGCCTACTAGTGCAAAGCACGATTATTTTTGCCTTCACGTGTCAAAATGAAAAATGTGCAGCTTAGTTATTATTTTTATATTGTAAACTAGAAATTTGTTCAAGACTGAAAAATGCAAAAAGCCACAGACAGTTCCACAGGGAAAGAGCATCCCCTCCTCCCCTCCCTGAAAGCCAAAAGCAGTAGACATTTACTCACTTAAGTAAATATACATCAACTCGTACACAACTGCTTAGTCTGAAATGGAAGGTCTAAAGCACGGGATCTTTTTTCTTACTCCTTTTCTGATTCCCACCATGTGTATTGTCCAATCTCAGAACCATGAGGCACAGAATATAAATAGGGAGTACCAAGCTCTGATTTCCCAGCTCTGTCGATGCTTAAAACTACAGAGTCAAGTAGGCATTTCCAAACTAAGACTTAAGCTTAACAGTACAAAAATTGCCAAAGAAAATACCATCTTAAGGTATAGCTGTCTCTGGCTTTCCCGTCCTGGATTTAATTCTCATGTTGTGAAATACCATCCTTTACCTAGGCTAGTTCAACTGTCCAGGTAATTGCACTGTGAACTGGGCTGCTGAACGTAGCTGACAGCCATTCCTAACCCAAGAGCCTCCCTGTGAGCAGCTGCGGCAGCTTAACCGCCTCTAGAATAGGCTTATGCACGTGCCTGCCGCATAGACAAGACAGAGCAAAACTCCACTTTTCCTCAGTAGGACCAGGTTTTTCTCCCAGGGAATTACACGGCTCCTAATTGGGTAGACAAGCCACATTTTCTTTAAAATTTGTACTGGAAATGGTGTGAAAGAAAAAATTTGTCACTGAAAATTTTTTTAAATAACCCATTTCTCTTATCCCCTTATGTAAATAACCTAAAAGCGATATACAGTATGATCCCTAGCTGTCTTGTCCTCTGCCTTGTTCGTCCTGCTTGCTTCCCTTCAGCTTACATCACCTTTCTTCCCCTGTAGCAGAGCCTCTTCTCGATCAAGCCATCTCCCACCCAGATGCGGAGTTAAAGAAAACTTAACTAGGACATAACAAAAATTGTGTTGCTGCTACCTTCCTGGCTTAATCTCTGTTTTAAAAATCCTGTTTTTCCCTGTTCCCACTTTGCAGTAGTTTTTTTTCAGGCAAAAGCTCTCAATTTCTTTGTACGGCATTTAGCACAGGGCCCATTTTGTAGTTGGTGTAGCTGCCTTTGTGTAAAATAGGCAATTAAGAGGAGGAAAAAACCCCCAGTTTCTTCATGCTGGAGATGAGCAAAACAACTGTCCACTGGAAAGCATAGTTTGCCTGGTAGTGGTTGGTCTTTGTGTCGTATCGGTTCCCATTTATTTGACAAAGCAACCGTGCTGAAAATGATGATACGGTTATACAGCCCAGGCTTTAGCACAGCTCACAGCACCTAGGAACAAACTATAAACACAGCTCAGCTCCCTACAAGATAAAAAAAAAATAAATAAAAACAATTTATGTTCTCTTTTTAAGTATGGCACACAGCATTGTCACCAGAGTTCGATCACCCGTATACTTAACTCGAGCCAGAAAAATGACATTAAAGCCCCAAAAGAGGGGCTGTTCATTGATATTTGATATATTGGATCTAACAGACACGGCATATTTGAACTAAAAGTCTGAATCACCTTTGGGGTCTTTCCTTTCCTCTGGTACTTAGTTTACTTGTGTGTGTTTGTAAACGTGCACACATGTATATAAACACCCAGAGAGAAGCTACATTTCTTACATAACAAGGTGACCACAAAAGCTGAAACAAACTAATACTGCAAACCACACAACATCATGTGCTCGGACTGAGACTATAAATCTGCAAGCAGCCTGTGCTGTACTCAGATTACTGAGACACAGGACTAAGTTACCTGGTCTCTGCTGCTAATTCACTGGATGACGCTGGAAAAAAATCCCCTCCTTGCACCAAGGCACTGACAGCTCTTTGCAAAATGACAGTGATACAGATCTGTCAAGTCCCATTCGTGGACTTCGGTAGGAGCTGTGCTCGATAACAAGTTGAATAAGTACAGGATCCATCCCCGTCGTAGCCTGTGTTAGATGGCTTGCCTATCGTGGGTGTTATTCTGAGTCATCAGCTGCTCAAAACAGCTCTTTTGAAACCTGGGAGTTTCCCTTTAAGACCTGATGAGATCCGTGTCATTCAGCAGCTCGTTTTACTTCCTCAGCATTTTCTCACTTCCGCATTGTACGCACTGGCAGTCATGATCAGATTGTTTCAAAATAGCGCCCTTCTGAACACGGGGCGGTTTTAAGCACCAGGTCGGATCTCACACCGGCACGGAGCCAGTAAAACAGCACTGAGTCAATAGTTACTCGGGATTGCTATTAGGATAAAAGGGGTGAAAAGTCGATCCAAACGCATTCGCAAAAAGTATAAACAACATTCTGCAAATTATTGAAGTTGGTCACTTTTTAAGACAAGAAATCCTGCTATCAAGAGAATTGTATCGCATGAACCAAACTCTGTCAGTGCCACCGCCAGAGATCTAGAGAAGCTCTCACTGATCACGGAATCACACCAGCAGTGTAGGGAGCGTACACCTTAAAAAAGCCAAATCACTCTAAAAAAGCTTTAAGGGACGTTAAGCTTTTGTTTTTCCCCATTCCCCCCTCCCGCCCGCTGAAGTCTGTCACACAAAATTGCTGTTTCGCTTTTGCCAAAGCATACAGTGCGAGAGCTCAGTTCTTTTCTCCCGCAGTTCTGTTCTCAATTTCAGAGGAGTTGTGCCTGCCTTGCACCAGTCTAAACGAGAAGAGAATCAGACATCCCATCTTCAGTGCTTTTGTTGCAGAGATAAATGACTGTGTTTTGCTGCTTTCCCTACGGCTTATGCCAGAATTCGGCTGCCAATTCAGACTGGCTCCGTGTCAAGACTTGACACACAGCAAAAACAGTCGAAAAATAGCAACGCTCCATCTGATCAGCTAATTTGGAAGTTTTGTGCGCTCAGAGCTGTAACAGTTGGGAAGGTAGCAGACCCACAGCATTTTTACATACCCATTTCTATTAGAGTGCTTTGCAAAAGTTTGCTCCGTGAGTTTTGGACAGGAAGCAGATGACTTGAGAAGCTTAAACGCTGAAAGGAAAGAAAGGGGGAAGGGAGAGAGAAAAGAGAGGAACAGCTAACTGCTATAGAACACGTGCACATGTAGATGTGCAGCCAAGCAGGACCCATCGATGTGTCACATTTGGACAGGAGATAAACCGAAGGGCGGCTAGAGCGGTGCTGCAAAGGCAAACAAGTGACATGCGATTAAAGTCTCTTTTGTAAACAGTGTTCTAGTTCCGGGGTTTGATCCCCTGTGAGGATTCACAATTGGTTCATAACATTTCACAAGAAAAAAAATATTTGCTTCCTGCCTTAGTTTAAAGACACCAAAAGAAGTAGGGCCAGATTCATTTCCTTTGAGGCTTTTTCTAGTGATCTGTCAGTAAGAAACATCTCCATAAACACTTAATATGTTTCACCTCCATCGCTAATCAAGTCCACATTGGTGAAAATAAAAGCATTAAAATGAAATGGACACCATTTTCATGGGGAATTTTTATTTTACATCAACTCCAGAGTGGACAGTCAGATTCACATCTTAAGGCAGTTTGCACACGGAAACCCTTTTGGAAGCAAGTTTTCAGTTAGAGCAACCACTTTATCAGAAATAACTCTTAGAACTACAACACACAGAGGGAAAAGTGTTCAGTCGCAGTCAGAAACACGTCAGCTGTTCATGTCATGTTGTAATGTGCATAACTCGTTAAAAAACTATTTAGGCCGTGGACTTCAGTCTAACACCTTCAGTCCAACGCCCGCTTCCAGGCAAAATCATTCCGTAAGTTCCCTATGCAATTCTGAGTGGAAGCATCGCCCTGCAGAGTGAGTCCGTATAATGAAGTTATCTGTTTATTTTTGTTTTCTTTCTGCGAGCATCCAGAGCCACTGACTAATCAAAAGGAGAGTCTCCTGCTCCTCTACTCCTCTTGGAGCTGAAGAGCAAACATAGTAACGGGAGTGAGACTTTTTTCATCTCACATTGTCAAGCAATGGATTGCGGTACCGTTATTCACAGCATGCAGAATTTTATTCCACTGTCATCTCACCTGTGAGAGATGCTAATTAATTCAGAAAGATGTTTTTTTCTTTCACGATGCATACGAGAAAACCTAGCTGAAATGTCAGCTTCCACATTTCAACACTGACAGTTAAAAAAAAAAACAAAAGAAAGCTTTCTGCTCGTCAGCTGCTGGGGCTTGCTTGAGGGAGACACACAGGGAACTGCTCAACACTTTGATTCCACATGCCTGCTCCCCCACCCCCTTTTTTTTAAAACAGTCTCTTTTAGGACTAGGACTGCATTTCAAAATCTTCTAACGTAAGTACTTGACTAAAAATAGGCTTTTTGGGAAACTGTTCAATAAAGCACAGTGCAAAACTCCCACCGTGAATAAGAAAATGAACGTGATAGGGTCTTAGGCTTGTTTTGACAGAGACATTCTTTGGCCATCCCAGCTGCCCATCAGCTTGGAAACGGCATGGAAAACCTTCTCTTCAAGGGACAGCTGGAAGCAACTGTGGGAGAGAGAGGAGCGCTGCGACAGAGCGATAACTCAGCTCTGAGTCCAGCCTCAGCCAAGCCATTTAGGATGCTCAAGTGTTCCTAAGGGATGGGCAACATTTTCTGCATTGATGGCTGTAGCAGAGCTGAAATGTTACAACCAACAGATGGTTAAATTCACTATACTCTGGTGACTTCTTAAGCAATGGTTATGTAAATACTTCAGGAGCTACCTCTTTTCATGAAAAAAAAAAAAAAAGAGATCTGTTACCTTACATCAAAAGCCTTGATGCTACCGACTATCTTAACTAGTTTGTTATCTCTCCGATTTAAAGCACAGATTTCTACATCCTCACTGCTACCTACTTGAAGCAACTCTTGGCAAAAAGATTTTTCTCAGGTCTCTGACCATTCTCAAGGCCATAACCCTTGACTATAAAGAGTAAGGTGTGCTCTCTTGGCTGGACTGCGCGCTGATGGGCTGATCCGAGGGCAAATGGCAGATCGTATGAGAGGACTTCGTTAGCATGACACCGTTAGCCTATTCCTCCCATTCCGAGATGCCCGCATCCTCACATCAATGGCTTAAATGTGCTTTCAGTAGGCAGACCGTCTATTCAAGTAATTGTTAAGCCAGGGAGTCACAACTCCCACCCAAATCATAGTGGTTTTTCTTTTTTCAAGCAGGAATATTTCTTGGCTTACCAGATTTCGTGCTTCTAGGATTCACTTTTTCAGCTTTGCTTCACCATCATGAAAGAGGCCTATTTAAAATTCCTCAGAAAACCTCCCTTAATTATAAGATTTCCAGAGCTGCTATTTCAAACAAGGAACAGCTCGCCTGAGATTCGTGGTTTACAGTGATAGAGTCAGTAATACCGACCTGCCGCAGCTCTCAGTAGCTTCACATTCTTTAGCTGACATGAAAAAGGATATTTTTTTCTCTGTAAAGCACAAAATCCTCCAGAAATTGAAGTGAAAGCTGCATGAGATCATCTGCTGCCAGAAAGAGAAGGCATCATCACTCACTCTAGGTAACATAGCTGACTGCCTTCCAATTAAAGGCCCGTTCCCTGGGAGGCAGACACCTTTTATCTTGGACATGGAGCTCGTCTAGTAGCCTCCCTCCTGGATTACCTCAGGTGTGTGCTGACAACCATCAGGATTATTATAAGTCTTACAGGTGGAAAGTTCCCAGGGCGTCACATAAAGAAAAGACAAAACAGAGACATAACAAATCATCACTTTCTTATGGGACTGAGAGAAACATGTGTTGCTGTAGAAGTATCTATTTGATTTGATTTCGGGTTCTGTACTTTAAAGCCGTTTCCAAACCACAGCCCGAATTCTGAGGAAGTTTAAGGTCAACCATAGCCTTACTCACTAGAGTTGGAAACGAACAAAAGGAAACGGAGCGAGAACTGGGTGGGGTGCAAAAGGCCAGGAACTCATAGCTGTCTTCTCTTCTTTACGGCTCATCTGAGAGTTCGTTTGACTGGACAAGCACACACTTTGGATAGGGGAGGGAAGGCAGGGGCAAGAGGGAGGATGCGCCCTGCCCCCTGAGCTCCAGACCTCCTGAGCAGATATTTCCTCCCCAGTGTGTTACAGAGGGAGGTCAAAATCATCCCCCTCAGCAGAGTTAGGTCTCAGTTGGGCTGCTTTTTTAATGCCCATTCAGATTTAGCGCTGCTTGCATCACACACCTCCCACATTCACTCTTATTAGCACCAGGGCCAACGTACCATGCATTTGGTGTTCTGTTGAACAAGGGTTCCTAGCGTGCAAAGGGAAAGTTCTGGTGTTCTATTCCCTAAGCTTGATAAACACAGCTAGGGCAAAGTCTTCTGGAAAGCCTAGCACTGCTTCTCTGAAAAAGCACAGAAAAGGTGTTCCCGAAATAAAGCTGAAGGACAGATACGTGATGCCTACAAGAGGATTTCTTAAAAATGTTTCCCTCTAAGAAAACTAGTAAGTCAAGCCCATAACCAGCTTTTAACTCTCCTGGACCTGGAGCTAGAGCTGCCTGTCACACCAATGTATGGCAAGCCCTGGCAAGTGGCCGCAATCCAGTCCTATAATGCATCTCTGCATCAGTGTTAAGGGAAGGGAGAGAAGGGAAACCCTGGACACCACAGAGCCCTTGAGCCAGAAGCAGCAGTGGAACATGGAGTGGAGGAACACGTCCATCACCACAGATTAGCTTTGTTACACATTTCCCCCCACTGGACCTCGAGCATCCATGATCAAAGCCTTGGGAAGCTCCAGAGGAGGGGTGCCTCCCAGCCACGAGCCTAGTCCCGGTCGGTGTGTAGATGCAGGTGTGAATATCGCTCCTACTGCGCAAGATAAAACAAGCATAGAATCCCTCCTTACTGCTCCACGGGCACGGGTAGAGGGTAAAAAACCCAGCTCCATCCCCACACAGCCACACTGGAGAGACAGGCACTGGCCTTGGTAATACAGCTTTCTGTGATAAATGATTTGTACAAGACAGTGGATTTCTTGTGGTAGAAACACGTTCCCTTTTCTTACCCAGAGCCACTCCAGTGACAAAGGGGACTGGCATGGGGCTCCACTTCACCAGTCACATAAGGTCATCTTCCTCGTTGACAGACTGGTGGGAGGGAGAAACTTGTTTCTCAAGAAGCCTGAGACACTGGCTAAGAAAAACTCCAAGGATTCTGTGAAATGCTGAACCCATTACTCAGCAACCACAAAAAGAAACTGGTCTCAGATCCAGCTGCTGAGAAATGCTGCAAAGTGACATCTTCTCGTTTAGTTTGGGCAGTCGCACGGTGTTTTTGTTGTAAGCTTTGCAGAAATAATAATACTAGTATCACAGTCCAGCAAGAAGTGCTACATCATCTGTACTAACTCACATCTCTGTTGAAAAAGAAGGGCAGGCTGGCCTGGTACACTGCATTATAACAAATCCACCTTTAAAGAAGACCTCGCGCTTCTACTGCACAACAGCATTTCCAATTATTTGTCAGGGTATGTGCCCTGTGGCCCACGAAGTACCTTTTCCTAGCCCCCCAAAATTGCCATCATGTTTAGTTGGGATATGAATAGCTCAGAGAGCTCCAACTCCCCAGATAACTGTTTTCCTGCTTTTGCACCTCAGGAAGATCCTGACGGGTCGCGGTCTGTAGGCACACGAGGGTCAGGCAGCCCAGCGCTGCCTGGAAAGCAGCAGCTGCTGTGAATCATACCCTGGGAGCTCCATCGAGAGGGCACAGATAGTGAGGACAGGGCAGCAGTCGCTTTCCGGCCTGGGACCTGGCTGTCTCGTGTTCCAAACAAGCAAAAGAAAAGGTATACAGGCAAATATTTTAATGGAAGTGCAAAAACTGCTAGAAAACTTTAGTTATTAATAATCCACTCTCCAGATGGAAAAATGTATTTTGCAGGTTTCCAGAGGGGTATTTTCCTGCCCCAGTACCGTTAAATATTTCCACAGAAAATCTGGGTGATACTTTTAATGAAAAAAAAAAAAAATAGAGATCATGCCTCTAAAACCTGACACTGAGACAGAAGGCCTGCATGTACCGCAGAAGAATAGAACTAGATTTAAGTGTGACTTGAAAAACCAGAGCGCAGCTAGGCGCAGACGGGAGCGAAGCGCTCACTGCACCGGAGCAGGGGAGGGGAGGCGACCAGTCACTCCAAGGTTCTGCAGGGAGGGCTCAAGGGGCTACAGCAGATCACAGACTGGACCCGAGTCAGCTGTACCCTGTGGGTTTGGCAAGGGGCAGGCACTAAGTAGGGCTATGTTAAACAAGAATAGAGGCTGCAAGAGGTGTGAAGTAACCCTTCCGTATTATTCCTTATCCACAGGAGTGCTGTGAGCAAGTAGCGTACTGCGCTTCAAAATGAGGTGTGGACAAACAAGATCGACTTCAGAGGATGTCAGTGAGAACCATCAGAAGTCTGGAAACCACATGGCCTGTGAGTAAATATTAAGTGGAAGGAGTGGTTTAGCCCAGAAAAGAGAAGACAGAGTCAGTACATAGCCTATTATTTACAAAAATAGCAAATGGGAAGGGGACAGTCTCTGCAGCCATGTTCTCTTTAATCAGGGCAGCTAGAGGTGTACCTAAATTATACCAAATGAAATTTAGGTTAAACATTATGGACAAATTTTGTAGTTGCAAGGATAATTAAGTATTAAATGAGTTGCCTGGGGAGACGGTGATGTTTCCAGCGTAGGGAGATTTTTCGTAACAGGTTAGACAAACAGGTGTAGTTAATCCTGCTCTGGGGTAGGAGAAGAGACAGGATGATCTTGTGAGATCCCTTTGAGACTTATCGCGTAGTCTAGAGGAAACACTGAGAATGGTGAGCAGCTTCTTTTCCTCCTTTCTTCTACAAGTGAAAACAAGGGTGCAAGTACGTTTTAGAATGCAGCTCTTGCCCAGCCCCATACTCCCCCTTTACCTAGCTAGCCCAACCTCCCCTTTCCTCCTCCTCTTCCCTAGCTCAAGAGCAAGCATTTTAGTTGTAGGGTTTTTTTGCATTCTCCAGGCAGTCCCTTTTCCCAGTGGTCCCTCGCTCCTTCCCTGAGGATTTAACTACTTCATCATCACCCCACCTAACCGACAAGCACCGGCTAACTTCTGAGCATCCGACAAGTTACATATCCCATACAATCCTCAGCAACTTGCTTGCTTTTGCAATTTACTGCTTCTGTGTCAGACAGGAATAAAGCCTTTTGTGCCTTACTGAAATATTATCTGTCCACTGATATTAGTCTACATAATAAAGATGCAACCTACTCCACATCGCGTGGCTCAGCTAGAACGTAGACCAGCCACACTGCCAGGCCTACTTGCTGTCCTCCCGGTCAATCAGGTCAATGCCACACAGCACTTTGCAAGGGCTGAAAAACAGACTTGTTTCCTGGCTTGGCTGACAGAGCCGGAGCACAGAGCCTTGCCCAAGGACAGCTTCCTCTTTGCTAAGTGAGTATCATTGAGAATCTGTTGGTGGTTTTCAATATTTCTGTTCCTGCTCTGGAAGTTGCCCCTCTTTAGCATTCTGTGGTCAGGCTGCGTCTGGTGCTTGCTAGCAGCCTAACGGACAGCTGCTACAAAGACAGTGGGAAGCACAGATGGGCAAAATAGATGTACGTTTCCAACAGCTGCTTTCCAAAAAAGCCTTCTGGAGCTTAATGTACAGCAAGCACTTTGTACCCAGCTAGAGCCAGTCAGTTTTCAGCCATTTTGCCTGACAAAACAAATATCATCCCATCTTCACATAGCTCAACTGTTTCATAACAGACGAGGCTGCAGCAAAACCCCCTTCCCTTCAGTTGGCAATGGACCACCTCTTAGCAATGTGAGGTATAGCACTGCTGCTAACTCCTAGGGCCCATCTGACCAAGGCCTTCCCACCCATTGCAGGATCAATCAGTTGCAGCCACCTCCTCCGCCCACCGAGATACTGACATCCAGGTTAGCCATGACTCCTTACTGACATGGCATTTCTGTTCACGATTAGATTTACACACTGAGGATTATGATAACTTCTTCTAGCTCAAGCCGGTGGCAGTTCTGCCTGGCTCTCCCCTCTTGAAATCTGGGAGTTTGTCTCGAAGCTAGCTTTAGTGATCGATTACTAATGAGCGACCCTTCAAATAGCCCAGTCCCGCAGTTCTGCCTCCTGTAGCCTCTTGCTTGTCATCCTGTTTCTCCTGAATGTCCCATGTCCAGGAGCTCTGATCCTCCAGGAAAACTTATCATCTAAGTTGTCCCTGTCATCAGGTGCATAAAAGCATATAACCTTTAAGGCAGACACCACGCTCCACAGGCAAAGAAAGCACTTGCATTTACAGCGTGAAGCCTGCAAGACAAGTTTTCCTTTAACCTACCACCTGATAAGTAGAGAGCTTTAGCACTGCTGTCAGAGTTCCCTGAAGCAAAGGCTATAAAGAAGCAGGATTTGGCAAGAGCTGCTGTCATCTGCAAGACTGCCTCTTTGATCCTCCTTACGTTTCTGTAATCATGCCAACATCTCTGCAAAACAGAATAACAGAGCTGCTGCATAAAGGCAATCTCCTTCTCACTTCCTTTTTTTCCTCTGATGGAATTTTTGCTGGGTGACATTTCCTTTTATACAGTAAGAAAACCCCTGCATCTCCCTCTCCACAGCCTCCACCTCTTTACTGCAGCATTTCTGCTTAAGCTCATGGGAACACCGACTCACTCAGAGAAGTAGCGCTGACTAGGAGACAGGACACTGATCTGCAGGTGAGGAGACCCTTACACTGCCAGCCGTGCCTCTCACCAGTCATGACACTGAGTAATGGAGCATTTCCCTTGTGCTGGTTTAGACTGGGAGCTCTACAGAATCACAGCTAGTTACTGCACATTTGCCTAGCACATTGCCTACAAATGGTCCCCTGAAGTAAATCAGGGCTGAGTAACCCAGGCTGCTCTCTGGCTTTAGGGGCTGCACAAACCGTCTCCTGGATGCCATGAAAATGAAGAAGATTGCAGATGAACTGTGATATGTGATCTCCAATGTACACACACCAGTCCAGACAGTGGCTACTCTGTGCCGTATTACAGGTATTTCCTCTCATTTCTCACTGTATTTTCAGTACCATATTGTGTTGCATAACAGTTGAAGAGTAATTAACAAAGTCAGGTAGGAAACCCTGTCCTGAAGAGTCGGCCATCGCCAAGATCTGGCTCTACTATGCCAAAAGCTGTGGCAAAACTCCAAGCAGTCTCTTCCAGGGGCTCGCATTCATGTACTGCCAGGATCAACCTTCCAGAATGCAGTCACTGAAGACATCAGTCAAACAACATCATTAACAGAAATTTGGGATTCTTTCCCCTCTAGTACTTTTCTGATTTCTGAGCCCTGAAGGTAAGCACCGGCCTCATTTCTGAACTTTTTAGCCTTGTTCTTTTTAACACGGTAACTATGATTTTCCTATCAGTGTATTAACACAGAAGGTTAGTCTATAAGAAAAGAACCAGGCACTGGAGGACTACACAATGATATGCAAGGGCTGGCAATTATGCCTTGAGGCTTTGAAGTCAAAGCCCCCCTTAATTCATGTAATAAAAAATTCTATGTACGTCATTAAAATACACCCAAGGTGTTAATAATTCAATATTCATTGAAAAGTGTCGAGATTAACAGTATAAAAGTACAGGCGGAATACAGAGTCAAACAGAAATAACATTTTTGCTTGAGACCCTTTGTACATCATAGATGAAAGCTGAAGGAGATAAAAATATATGTACAACTAGCATGCAAGCTTTCACTTGCAATTATGATCAAACTACCAAATCCTTTTACTACTTATGCTATGCTAGACTGTTTCTGTTTTTGAAAGGAACAAACCATGTCCAAGCTACTGATCTATACTTATCTAGAGAGCATGAAATCAGAGCTTCCCAACATGTGCCTTTACAGTTAACATCCACCACATAATTAGTGCTTTCTTTAAGAACATGTGTTTTTAAGTGGGAGCATCTTTGGAACCTTTGAATAGGTATTTTTAGCTTCAAAACCAAACAGAATTTGGACACTCAAAGCACTGTCTTTATTGTGTGTTCGTATAATAGCCAGTAAAACGGGTCTTGGTTTACAACCAGAGCTCCTGTAAGCTGCCGCAGTATTTGTTTTTAAAAAAACCTCTCCCAGAGTCATCTACTAGTGTGGGAATTATGTCCTTTAGAGGATCTTGCAATTTGCATGACTTGATTATTTCCTCTTTAGGGACAAATGGAGCCTTTTGATTTACTAGTACTTTAAATAAAAGGTGCCATTTAGAAAAGATGCGGTGTTAGGCTCCCTTTCACTCGATGCCTACCGTGCAGTTCGGTATTTCAATGCAGCAGTTGCTAGCGTATTCTTGAACAGAATCAGAGCGTGAGCGCAAGTACAGTATTCATTGTAAACATAGCGTGAATCCGTGGACCCCAGGTAGCAGGCCAGGTCCAAAAGTTATCAGTTTGCATTCGACCTTAAATATTCGGCTTCCACGAGTGTCTGTATTTAACAGGTTTGTCCCCTACCCATGTATCTTACCATTTGTATAGTCATTTGTAGCAGCAGAGAGACATGAAAATGTATCTGGATCAGAGTGGTAACATCTGACATGCACTCACTTAACCCTTCTGTACTACATATTCATCAGCCCTTTTCTTTCTCTCATTCTCTATTTCCATCTGAGATGACATGTCAGACGAGAGAAAAAAAAAAAAGCATTATTCTCTGCAGCACAAGGGCCAGCTTCTCCATTGCTTTCCACCACACCAGATCATGCTAGTGAGTCACACGGCTTTACAGTAGCACAAGAGGAGCCCAAAGCAGCCCGAGTGCTTTGTGCCCCCTCTTCGAGCAGGTTGAAATGACAGCGCAAGGTGTAGCGGAAGGGCAGGCGTATGGCGCGTAGTCTGTAAGCTGGAAACAAATACCATCAACCGGACTGCAACACGTGCGTGTGCTGTCTGAGTGTCAAACGAGAGAGAAACTAAGTAAGCACACAAAAACTTACTCAGGACCTCTGACCTATAGGATGCTCAAATACCATTTTAGCAAAGTAATGTAAGTGGAAAATCAGGTAAAATCTAGGGCAGGTTGACATGGGGATCATGTTGATCGTTACTGAACAACATTACAGTAAACAGGAAAATAGCAAGCAGAGCTGCTCTGCTTTCACCCCATGCTGCAGGTAAGGAACAGACCAAGTCATATTTGACTAACACAAATCTCTACAATGAAATTAAAAACCTAATGTGATTGTAGCATTGGAATGCTCTTCAAACCAGTGTTGTGATACCAGAGGGAGGCAAAGAGAAATCTTCCATTCATTTTTGAAATGCCACCAAAATTAAGGGTGAGATTTGAAGTATTTGAAAAACACAGACTTCTTATGCGGTGCTCCCCAGCGATGCCTGACAGCCCAGATGGAAATCCTAAGGCTTAGATGGGGCCAGTCAAATTGTTTCTCCCGACAATATTCGTCTAAAAATCCTTTTCTATTTTTTGACTTGTGTTTTGAGGCGCCTGATAATTTTCAAGCTGTGGGTATTCACTTTCATTAAAGGAACAAACGAAAAGCTTTCTGCTGCAAAACAGTTTAAAAAAGTAGTTGGGAGGGAGAACTCCGGTCCAATCTCTTCTCTGCGAAACGCAGCCTTACTTCTAACCAAGTGCTTTTTCATCAGACTTGTTCTGATTCCGCTCCCAGCTTTACCCCTCATTTATTAAGCAGCCTGCTCTTACAAGCTCAGAGTTATATTAAGGTATATGTTCAGCTACCTTCATACGACAGGAATAACATGAAATCCTGTCTGGCTAAAACAGAGCTCACCAGTTTTCTAACCATCCTTTCAGTTCTTTCATTCCTGGAGCAGATTCTTCATTTTGAGCTATTTCAGCATAACTCTGTGCCTCTTCGTTGACCCATTATGGAAGGAAAATACACATTAACTGTGCACTCAACATATTCCAACATTTTAATGATCTAATGCACGTTGTTATCAACAGAGTATTTCCTGCTTTACGACCTTGATCCTAACAATCCGAAGCATGTCTTTAATAGTCCGGAAACAGTCTTACTGTGAGGGGATCTATGCAGTAGCTTAATGCTAAGCACGCACTAACGAATGCAGCAAATGTGGAAAATGGAAGCCTTTCCTAGCTTAGCAGCACCCGAGCAGGCTTTGAGCAACAGTGCTCCCCTGGCACTGCACAGCCGCTCGTGTCAGTGGAGCAGAGAGGCCTCGATTTCAGACAGGTGGCGGAGCTGGGAAGCCAGAAATCTTCCAGGCATAACTCCCATTAACTTCTGTACCCGTTTCCAAAGGGAACTGTCATTTCCCTGCTGCTAAGTTTTCATCTGGGCTGCTGCTGACAAGCCATCGAAGAAGCGCCCAGCCAACCCTGCTCACACAACCAGTTATATGATCAATGGGGAGAGAACAGGAGCTAGACCTGAAAAGGCTTTTGGCCTCCTGCTGTGCTTAGATTATGATTTAATGCTGAAAAGTTGGCATGGCAACCAAATGCTTGGCAACAAAATGTCACGGCCAAGGAACGGGTCCAGAAGAGGGCCAAGCAAAAGCGCTGCCCGACTCTTCCGCGGGCAGATCTGTGCCCTACATACACTTCTTGTCAGCGTTTCCGTAGCAGCGAGGATTACATCAGAAGGAAGCGTTATTAATAAACTAGGCAGGTGTGCAACAAGTGAACAGCAGATTTCTCCCAAAACACTTGAAGTGGACCCTGGCGCCTCGTTCAGGCTCCTTTCTCTCCGTCCACCGATTGCCACACGTTGCCAGGAGACAGTCTTGCCACTGACTGCCATTGTGCTCTCTCTCCATGTCCCCCTCCTCCCCTGTCCTGCGCTCGCTCCCCTCAATGACAGGAGCCTGGCAATGCCCTGCTTCTCAGTTCTGACACAATTACCTCCTTTAATGTGGAAGTTTTCAAAAGCTTTTTGCTTTTTCTACAATGTTCAGCTGAGCAAAATCCCCAACCCGCACAACTCCAGACTTGCAACGCACGGGCTGGTAAAGGGATTCAAGTGCCCTAAAGATAGGGCTGACCTAAGGGGAAACTGGTGAAGTACACCGTGAAGGACCTGTGTCAGATGGATCAAAGACTACTCGTTTGCTGCATGAGCGCTGTGACTGCATGAAGCCTAAGATATCGAGCTTGGGTGCCTGGTTAGTGCACACAAGATATGTTAGCCTCATTTGTTCTGCGAGCTTTTTATAACACATTAAAGCACACCCTTGGCCATTTAAATGTTCCCAGGCTTTTGTTTCATCATATGGGGCTTCAGAAACCTCACTCGCCTTTGGATGCACATCAGAGAATAAGCCATTCATTCTTCAGCCTTCGTGAAGCGCTTTCCCTATAGCCCTGAAGGAAACCTTTTGGATATAGACTCGGTACGAGCCAATACGGTGTCACCTTCCCGAGTCTGCTGGCGCCAGTGCCAATCTCTTACTCCAGAGAGCTGGGCTGTTAAGCAGATAAGTGAAGTTAAAGGCTAATCAGTTCCAGGGCCGGTTTGCCAAGTACTGTGAGCCAAGGATCCGTTTATGCTGCCATTTGGCATCATCTTCCACGGCCAGAACAAACCGAAAGGTGGCAGCTGAGGAGGAGACCACTGCTGTAGCAGAGACCTCAGCACTGAAAGGCCCTAAGAGAATATTGTAACTAAGGCACAACTAGAGACCATAGTGTTTCAGCTTCCTCGAGGATCTTGGAAGGCAGACAGAAAATGAGCGAGGATTTTAATGCTCCATTTGCGGGGACTTAATCACACAGCCTGTCCCTGCACCTACGGGGAGGGCAGTTCCTTTACACGTTATTCTCAGTGCTGTATCTGGATTGAAGCATCGAGTCGTGCCGTCTTTCTCTGGATGAGAAATCCTTCACTGTCTGCAAATAAACTAAACTGAGAGTTCAATCTCCATCACTCCCAATACTTCTTTTTCTCATGCCAGGATCCTGTTCCCTGTCCTACACTTCACCGCTCCCTGACCACCTCTTTTCCCTCCTTCATGTCATAGTTTTCCAGACGCTCCTAGACATATATCAGCTCTTCTCCCCTCACGTCGTTTAACCTGAACAAACTTGACACAAAGAAAATAATGTTAATTAAGTGGACAGGCTAAGTAGACCGATTTATTTAATTTCACCAGAACTTCACTGTTCTGTTTCCAGTTTACTCTGGAACCATGGGACACGTTCCCCTCATTCTTCCCTCCCATCGCTAGGAGCAGTGACAAACAAGTTACACGTTGTTACTGTTTTGAGACTGCACAGCTGAAAACGACATTGGAAAATAAAGCATCAAAAATAAAGCTTTCACAATCAGAACAGAGTAGTTGTGCGGTGAGCCAAGAGCGATGAAGCAGAGGAGTGGCTTCTCTATCAGCAACCCCAGCTCTGTGCCTTACTAGCCGGAGATAAATGGCTGAGATGTTCCCTTGTACAAAATCGAAGGGGAATTTCAGACTTCCCAGGCAGCAAAGTAACTCCCCAGCATGCTAGGTGATACAGCGGGCAGCTGAACAGCGCCGCAGCGCCTGTAGAACAAAGGTGCACGGGTAGCACCAGGCTGCTAATCGCGCCCTCTCTCACCATGCAGTCCTAATGACCGTGTTAGTAACCACATTAGCTACGCTCATAAGCCTCGCTAGGATAGCTGTTTTGTTTGTAGAGCTCCATGAGGTAATTGTAGCTGGTCCTAATTAATCTGAACTTAACGCCAGCTCTGCTTTCGCTAACATGTGGAAGTACATACAGAAATCTTTCAGACACACCGCAGGCATACCATAGGCCCGACACAGACAAACTGCAGGTCTCCCAGTGCGTGGAAGGGTTACGTTGGCCTGTCCGCTGCCTGCCCATCCCTCTCATTTTGTCTTTGATTAAAGATATAAGCCACACACTGACCAGCACACGGAGAGCGAGTAAAGTAAGCGCGAGGAGGTTCGCAAGCACACACACATACAGCTGAGGCTTTGTTCCCGTCATGTTTACTTGCAAGGCAAACAGTTAGGCTTTGTTTCTGTCTGACAAATTGTAACTGTCCAGCTAGGCGAGATCTAGTTCCAGCTGGTTAGAGCTGTTTTCATTTCTTACTGCTTCCCCCTCCCTCTTCAATAACTTGCGAATGCAGCTTATCCAGGGACAGAAAGAACAAGTACAAGCTGCCCGTTGGCTTCCTTCCCACTTTGAATTGACACTGACCTAACCGAAGTCCCTACCTTGACTGCCAGCAGAGGTAAGATCCTTACGAAGCATGGCTTGGAAGGTGAACTCACACTTGCCACGTGTTTCAAAGACATCAAGGTCCTGCACTTCTGTTGTTATTCGGAGCAGTGAAGAGAGAGACCCCTTCACGGTCCCCGCTAAAGTGCTGTCAGCTTGTCAGACGCTAGGGAACAATGGACGTTCAATAGTGTTGGATCACAGCCGCAGGAACCTGGGAACTATTTACTACCTAATTATTTTTTTGCCTTGTATAGCACCTGGTGCAGCAGGTACTGATCACCACTGTACAACGCCAAATGTCATGTACAACTCTTAATACCAGTCTCAGAAAATGCATATGAGAGCGCTCTATTATCAAAACGAAGCCACTTGTTTTCGGTTAGACAGACATAGAAAAGTAATACCAGAATGCCACTAAGTGTTTGATTTACACCCTCCTTCCATCAAGTAAATTACATTACCTTTTTAAAGACAACTTAGTACTTTAGAAGGACATGAAGGCTCTATCACAGCAGAAGAAACGCCTGTCTCAAGGAGCTGATAGTCTTCACAGAGAAGAGGTGGCAGAATCAGATTGCTGTTAAGTGACCTAAGATCTGTTATAGATCCGCAAAGAGAACCCAGCGGTCCTAGGAATACAGAACCAAACTGAAATCCTGGGCTCGCTGAGGCCTAAAGTCTTGCTCCTAAAGACACCAGTATCATATGAAATCCATCCAAGCAGATGCTTGTTAGCTTCACTGTTCTGTCAAGAGCATGGTTTCAGAACATATTCCTCGTCTTGGGCACCTTTCCTGGGAACAGCAGTGTATTCTCCTTTAAGGACTCTGAATTCAACCATCAGCTCCCATTAGCATTTGTAGAAAATGGGATTGCAGCGAGGACAGAGTTAATCCAGGTAAACCACAACTGTGATCCAAAGCGTACTAAGCAACATACCTCTTCCCATTGCCCACCATGGGGCTTGGGCCCTGGAATTGCAGCGAAAGCAAAATCCATTTTCCAAATAATCTTACTTCTATAGCATTTTGAAACCGTTTTCAGGTTTTTTCCCTTCTGTAATTAAAAGCCAGTGTTCTTCACCTAGTGCTGAAATGTCTCCAAATAGCCACAAACACACAGGGAAGTCTTTCAGAGCATAATTTAAAGCTGAACTTGCACCATCTTCCAGAATGGTGACCTTTGACTCCTGACCAAACAGTAGGACTAGAAGCTAAGTGCGCTGTTCATGTACATACAATTTGTTCTTATATACGTGGTTAAAGCAGTGCGTTTTTAGGATTGCAAAATATGTCACAAAATCCAAATGTAACAAGCAGAACACGAGCCCTGAAGTTCTTCATTTATGAACCCCGCCATCAGTATACAAACCAAGTCTGAGACAGCAGTGTTAGCATTTCTACCGCATGGCATTTAATGTGCTTCTTCGAACTTTTTTGCTTGACAACCTTGCGTGCGAGAACTCACATCTGGGTGACCCAGACATCAATTCCCCCTTTGGAAGGGGAATTGTTCTTGTGGGCACTGGTGAGGGAAGGCATGCTCAGCTTCAGTTTTGTGAGGCTAGCCCATACCAGCTGATCTCATGATCGCCCCTCTCGCTTGTTCCTCCAGTTACTGAGAATTCTATAGATAAACTTCACTTTATCTGAAGGGAGGAAGTTACCACCGGATGCAGAGAGTCAGGAAGGACAGCAGCCTATTGCACGGGGCAATAGCTTTAGAGGAACAGTCATTTTCCCATGCAGATGGGAAAACAAGACTGTTAACCACTCGAGTGCCTTGCCACTAATTCAGCCGGTACTGGGCTCACCGCTTCAGTGAACTGGAAGGGAAGGCCTTTTCCCTTACAATTGAAAGGGAGAAAAGTGAACTATTGCAGCTCTTTGATAGCCTGAGCTGACAGAAATTAGAAGCCTTAAAACTAGAGGCTGTGAGGCAGGAATGCTGTACCTTGCACTGTAGCGAGCGTTAAGCCTTTCCCTCCGCTCTCGACTGCCCGTATAACCTTGGCTGCTTGGGCTTAGTGATTAGCCAAGAACACGATGCCCAGGAGAACTGATAGCTGCCCGTGCAGCTCAGCTGTCAAAGGGCAAGGCAGCCAGAGAAAGCACCGTATGCCCAGGCGTCGATCACACGATCGCTTCAAGGGTCACTTGGGCTATCTTCGGAGGGCACTTGAAAAATTAAGCTGATCCGAAAGAACGTAGATAAGCAGGGAGTTTTCTTTTCAGAAGCGCTCTGCTCAGTCATCCTTTTTTTGCTCAAGTAGGAGGTGTGAGGGCAAGCGATAGCACCTCCCACATCAGGCTGCCAAGCCCCGAACGGTGTTTGTCAAAGTTATCCTTCTGACAGCCGGCTATGCCTCTGCGCAATAAAGCACGCAATGCCCCTCCCTGTGCTCAGCGTCACCTGCTCAGAAGGTACCTTCAGATGTACGCCATGCCTCTTCCTGGGGAATGTCCTAACTGAGGTGAGGCATCCTTTTGTGGGCTTTTCCCTTTCTGAAGGAAAAAAAGGACAACATGTATTTCTCTATTTGAGAATTTGGCTTGAGCACGTAAGTTGAGTAAAATGAATTTCAATAATGCATTACTTTTCCTTGATCATAAAGAAAATATCCCACTACTATTCCTTCAGAAAATCATTTCAGTAGAGAACTAGCATGATACCTCCCTTTTCTGGTTGACTGTCACTCCCAAAGTTGCTGTTGGTATTATAGTACAAGTTTGATATTAGAATATTGATCATCTACAGATGAAGAAACAACAGACCTGTGACAAACGTAACGAGACAACAGTCTCTGGAAAAACGTCATTTCCTTTCTGGTAGAAAGCAGAGCTGACTGAGCTTAGCTACTGAAGATTCTGCTTGTCCAGAGCCTACAGGAAGTAAAATGAAAAGACAGACAAAAGATTGCTGCTGTAAAGAGACCCTAGGGCAGAGGAGGGCGAGAGCCCGTGGTCCCTGCACTTCCCACTACCCTTGGCACAGGATTTCCAGGCTCCGGTCAGAGCGTTAGTGCTGGGGCAGGCTGCTGCCCCTCTGCAAACCTCTGCGTGCACACAGGGGCTCAGCCTTGCAGCAGACCTTCTTTGCACACGCCCAGCACATCCAAGCAGGCAGCAGTTGGTGGCACTCAGCGTGCCTAGTGGCGCTTGTGTACCAGAAGCACTGCAGAGGATTTAACAAGCCAAAGAACAGGAGACCTGTTTTCTCAGTGGAAATGTTCCCTCCCTGACTTCCTGGAAAGAAACCGCAACAATCTTAGGATAGAAGAGCCCTGTAACACGTGTCTACAAGTGATGCTGCTCCAGCACCCATTTCGTCTCCCAGAAAAACAGGCATTCCCAGGAGTGGCATGGATATAGCCTGTAACACATCAAGGGTGGCAATATCATAAAGCCACAAAGGTAGACACAACCTCCTCAGCTGCTAAGCAGATAACATAGGGGAAAAAAAAGGGGGAAAAAAAAAAAAGAGTAAAGCCTTCAAGCCTTCCAGTGGTTACTCCCCCCTCCCCCCCCCCATTAACCAGTTCTCCTCTGGAGGGTTGAAACAAGCAAACAGATTCAAGGGCTAGTGCCTCATGAAGCCTAAAGACAAGCCTTCCTGTACTGAAAATTAAAGAGTGGGTTGCTCTATTCCAGCATAGTGTAGGCAGGCAGCCACAGAGCTGGCTCTTCTGTCGTAACTGAAGCGAGTGGATCAGGATCTTGTTTACAAAGAGCAGCCACCTGAGTTTGGAGATGGTGACCTCAAACCTCGGAAGCTGGGAGGGCTTGAAATATCCCCAAGGGTGTATCCCAGCCCAGGCCTTTGCCCCGTCTACTTACGTATGGGGGCATACTTACGTATGCTTTATGGGGGGAGTTACAGTTCATAGTTTGCAACATCATTTTGTTTTTTTAATGCTCTGGGATTAAAGTCCTCCAGGCCCATCGAAGCCGTCTTTACACAACCAACCACTTGCCACTTGGCTAGCCTCTACGAGGCCTTATATCTGCATATCCTGATAAGATAAGGATACATCAAAGGTGTGATTGCCTCTCTGAGCTCCTTTAGCTTTGTCCCTGCAGCATTGTTACTTTGAAGTACGAGTCATTTGCTCCCTACTTACATAAGTCCTTCAGGGAAATCTCTACCTTGTGTTAAGTGCAGTCTAGCTGTCCCTCTGCCAGAGAGAAGTTACAGCACAAGCCCTACCTGGAGCGCTGGAGGGAACAGCGTGCCAGAATGGCTTATCAGCATTAACAGCCGCCCAGCTCTGAGGCACAAGTCGCCCCGTGGCTTGGGTGTCACCTCACTAATCTCTTGGTGCAATGCTCCCCCAAATAGAGTGACTGTCTAATTCAGGGACACAGTAAAGCCCGAGCCAACGTCTGTGTTAGTGCGCGTGTTCTCTAGGGTTTTCTATTCATTAGTTTATTTTATTACCTCTGCCGAATGCCACCTTCCTCATCCCTCATAAAAACCAGAATACTATGCACAAACAACCTTCAGTTGCCAAGTCCAGCAGTTCCCAAGTGCTTAGCACAGGTCAGTTAAGCAAAATCTCTCCAGTTGGGGAACAAATGCAGATGCCTCCTGCAGGCTCTGCTGAAGGGATAGCAGGCACCAGCTTCCAGCAATAAGGAAACTGATAGTTCTAATTGGCTTTGCTTCTAAAATGAACACGGGATCTTTAGGATTATGGTACTGAGGTACTCTTGCTTACATAATTTAAGGTTTCAGTGGAGCAATTTTCAGTTACAAATATAAGCCACACACAGGCCAGCGAACGTGCTGGTTCGGAACCAACTGCAGTAAGCGTCAGTGCTACGATGCACAGTCTGAAGGCATCGCACAAGCTTACATCTATATACGACAGCAAGATACACAAATACGTTACAGGAGAAGAGAATAAAGTCATGAATAGACATTCTCTCCCACGAGCAGACTCACCAGAAAGTAAAGAGCAAAAAAGCGGATCCTTTTCCTTTGCCCCTTTATATTGTTCACGGGTCACGTCCAGGGTCCCGACTGATCCTTGCTCCGGAGGAAGACAGGCATTTGAAGAGGCACTCACACAATTACACGGGGAGTTACAGTAATATTGGCTGCTTGTTTGGCATGCCAGGTGAAAAGGAGCAGAAACCCTTACCCATCCCATTTGGACGCTAAAACCAAATAGTGCCATTTCCATTTTCTGTTCCTCACAGACTCCATCTCTGGTGAAAAGCATTTTTTATTTATGTAAAACAGATCTGAACTGAATCACATCACTGGGCCTCCCTAGTGCAGCACACCTATAACCGGTAGTCCCAGCTTCTCTCATTCCTGATGCTCTTGGCTCTTAGCACAAACCCTCTTCTTTCATCCCTTCACACCGGCTTGTCGGATGTCCCGTGTGCTATTTTATTGGGTTACAAAGTCTTTGGCAGATGGCAGAGCTAGTGGCCGTCTCCTGGCCGCGCAGGTTAGCATGTTATGTGTCATCCAGCAGTGTGTAAACTTTATTATTCTAAAAGCAGAGTCACGCAATTAAGAGCAATTCCTTAAGCAAGCGTGAAGGATGTTTCATGCTTTCTGAACTCAAAATCTCCCTGTACACCTGCACCCAAGAGACACAAACACCTGCTAGTCCCAGCGAGTCCTCTTTATAACAATACATTTCCCTTATTGAATCACATATCTGGAAGAAATGGCTTGGCAAGGAAATTATAAAATCTACTGGAAGCTACAGAAAATTTTTCTCTTCATCCTTTGAAACCACCTTGATATTCAACCATGCAGCAAATTCAGTGTTTGAGAGGGTTATTTCTGGGTGACAGAGAGGGAGTTGCAATTCTCTTCACGCACTGAGCACGTTGACACTGGAGGCACAAAAAGCAAGAGCCATTCCAGACAGGGAAGGGAAAGGAGGGGGCAGTGCGAAGCATGGGGACGGGCCACGTAGGCAAAACAGGAAGCTCTGGCCAAAGAGGAAATGCTTCAGTGCTGTCTTAACATTTTTCTATGAAACTCCAGGCAGCTAGAGAAAGGTGAAAGAAAACCAGCTTTCTGCTGATTCAGCGACCTAAAGCTCCTGTTCCGCAGCGTATGGACTGTCACGCCTTTCCCCCAAAAGGGTGCCGCAGCTTACAGCAGCTTGCACTACTGCTGCACAAGGAGCCGGAGCGAGGAACCAGCCTCCTGACAGCAAGCCCCAACCACCCACGCTTTCATTTCACGTGCACAGTCTGCGTGTGTCGTTTCAGGTGGTTTGTAGAAGTAGATGGGGCACGGTCATAATCCTGCGGTGGCATATGCTCTTCCATGTGTTTGGAAGTCGCTTGTCCAATGATGAGATCAGCTACATCATGCAACGTCATTTCCAGTCTCTGGCTGTCAGGGTACCGCACAGGGGGATGCTGTACAACAGCAGCCTCGAAAGCCTCAGCTGTCCCTTCACCAGCAGATTGGTTTCCCCAGGACACTCAGAAAGAGTCTTCTGATGTAAAGGTGCTAAGATAAAACGGATTCATTGGCTCACAATGAACCAGCGTGGACATTCCCGCTTAGAAATAAAGTGCCATTCATTTGCCTTACCTTATTTTAGTGCATGTGTAAGTAGAGAGGAAGCAGGCCCCTTTCTAAGGGTTAGGAGACCAGAAGTGTGAGCAGTAAGGAAAGGTTAGAAGCAGAAGTGTCTAGAGAGAGACAAGAACAATCCTTGTATATCAGGTTGTGATGTCAGATGCGGTAAGTCACAGATGTCACTAATGCCTTGGCATGGTCGCAGCCACACAGCTCCTTCCTTCTGTGAATTAAAATCATTACAGACATTTAGCCTTTCAGACAAAGCTTTTCTCCATTCTTTCACGGTACTTCCCGTGAAGAATGACAGGATGAGAGTCAATAAGCACTGTTCTTCCTAAGTCAGACGTCTCGAGAAATAATTGAAACTTCATGGACCTCAGCTCCAACTGTCCATTTACTTTGTTAAATGCCAGGAGATCTCTTGTGCAAAAGCAAGTCAGCTTCTTAAAGACAATTTAGGTAATCCCATGACTCCTGGAACAACAAACAGGCAGAATTTCCAAGTACAAAGATGGGCCTGTAGTCAACATCTCTGAAGTGGAAAGGCTCTTTGTTTTATGCAATCAGCATCATCTCCAGGTTTTCTCAGAAGCTGACGTAAAGAACACCTCACTCCAACCTCCATTTTGTAGAGGGCAAACCTCTTTCGCCTGGTGTGCAGGGCTCCGTCAACACAGAGGGCAGCTGTGGTAAGGCACACACGCACGCACACACGCGTGATCTACCCAACCTGCTTTTGTTGCTGCGGAGCTTCAACAAAGTCTGTTCTCCATTTTGCTGAGTAGTCTTTTTTTTTTTTCTCCTAATGGTGAAAGGCAGTTTTCAGTTCACCATCAATGGTGATCTCAAGCTGACGGGCCAGCAAAACATTGCATAAACCACAAAAGAGTTTGCTTTCTTTGGCAGCGTGCCCAATTCTGTCATATTAATGCTCTGCCAACAGCTATTGTCCTTGACAAGTGACTCTGCACCGGCAGAACAGGATCCACTGCAAAAAAATTCTTCCCATGTGCTACATTGCTAGCATCTTCTGAGCCTTTAGGAAGGCTAAAATACCTGCCAATGCCGGAAAGCTCACATCCTCTAGAAAACAGAGCTGTTTTACAGAGCTCGGGGGCAGTGATTTGGCACTGGGAGAAAGAAACAGCGTCCAGGAGAAATTAGCCACAAACCAGCACAAAATGCAACCAGAAGAGGCCTAGGCAGACTCCACAGAGCCAAGCAAGACGCAGTAGATTGGTGGATGAGGCTGTATTGTTTTTGTGCTCCCTGGGGGTTTTTGTTCGCTTGTTTCCATGTAAAAATCCGCTCTGGAGAAGAGGAAGCGATCCATACAGATCCAGGAGCTTGTCTCCTCGTTTAGAGCAATTAAGCGTGCAGCCAAGTGACTGCATGCACGTCTTTACTTTTGTCCATCACTCCTCTTCACTTTTGTCTATTGCTTGGAAGAGAGCACAGAGGTACTGAGGGAAGGGCACTCACACCGTGCGAGGACAGGCGGTCAAGCCAGCAGACCAGCTCCTCCACAACTGGCTTCTTTAGAGGCTGGCTTAGTTAGGGCAGGAGGGAAAAAGCACTTTGGGGACCACTAGAACACCGTGTTTTGCTAACACTGAAATATCCCATCCAGGTTCTACTCTGCTAATGCCCTCTCATTTGTGATGAGACAAAGCGCAGGAGTGTTTCCAAACACGAGACCAAAACATTTTCTTTCAGTTAAGAGCAAATTGTTATTTTTCCCATCACAGAAACCTTCCCGCAGAAAGTTTTCATTTCATCTAGCTGTGTTTTCCAATGAATAAAATGCTTCATGGCTAAGTTGTCAGCCCGCCTGAGCAAAGCAGGGCACGATCAAGCTGCTAAAATACTGACAGTAAGAATTTTCCTTGTGAAAAAAGGAAATGAAAGAACATTATATGAGTCACAGAAAACTTCCCCCGTGTAAAAACAGACCTGAAGGGGGATTTCTGGGAGCCAGTGAAACCAGAAAGTACAGAACTGGCATGTTGATCCATCCGTTGGCGCCGGTACAGGGCGCTTAACCTTTGGATAGCTATTAGCTTCCGTGGAGGGACTGCATCTCAAGCCGGCCTTAAGGAAGCCTGTAAGTGCTAATTTTCACCAACGAACAGAATTACCTGAGTGTGCCCAGCTCGTGTTTAAAGGAGGCGACTTTCCACAGCACGAGTGACCTTGATTACGGCTGCTGCTTGTCAACACGCTCTAAACTGCTGAACCAAAAAGAGAGGTGCCCCCAGCCCGCCCACTGCCCCGGTGCACAACAGCCTACTCCGCCTCGGGGGGGCCCTGCGGGCAGTTTCGTCAGCTCCCTGGAAGGTTTTCCCATGCTCAAGGAGACATTCATGTTCCCTACTAACAAGTCAGAATGTGTTAAACTTGAGGTCACGGCGTGTGTTACTGGCAGATACACTTAGGAGTCAAAGGGACACCATGCTGGCAGGCTGTGCCAGCTGCTTCTGAGGGGAGAGGTCTCATAGCGTGAAAAGTCAAACGGTTCAAACCTCCGTTCATTCTTAGCCTTTCAGCTAAGCAAACTTTGTGGCACTTTGTCTCATCTACAGAGGAATGCCACCCCCTATCACTTTCCCTCTGCTTTTAAGACAGCAAAGGAAAGGACACATGTTCCTTTCAAAGCACCTGTAAATCTTGGAACAGAACATCGTGTGTCTGTTTTATTTGATTGTTGATGTTATTATCCCATTCTTGCTTTGGGATATTAGGCAAACCTTCCTTTCTCTGATGAAAGAGCAAAACCACCCTCTGCATATCTGAAGCAAGAAGATAAAAGAGAAGCTCCATAAATGGGTTGGCTCTGTTTTTGTGACGGAATCTGTGCGCCAGAAGAGGACGTTTGTGAACGAGATCTGAGTTTTATGGAGACACATTACACTTGGGAACACTAAACAGAAATCCATAGTTGCTGTGCTCTGACACTTGCAGCTTTCGCTGGTCTTTACATAGACCTTTTCTTTTTTCTTACTTACACAAGGTTGGCTTCCTCTCCCATCCCAGGGGATTGCCTGTGAGTTTTGAATAGAGTCGCTTCTTTTCATACATTGAGAAAGTATTACCATTTTTGTAGCCGAGTCACCTGTGCATGAATAAAGTTTTAAAGACACAGTTTCGAAGGTGGCTGGGGATTTGACTACTCAATTAAACCAAGAGAAACTGAATGTCCCAATCCTCTGAGGTGCGTTGGAAAAATCTCTCGCTAAATGTAGCAGCTTAATGAAGATCTAAAGATACGTAAAGACATTTTCATCTTTTTTTCTGATAAATCAAAGGTTACTGCCACACAGGGGAAACTTGACAGGCACTAAAGCATTTCACTAATCCCCACAGAGGCAAATCTTATTCCATTCTTCTGGACTACAATCCAGTTAGTGGCCCTGTGGTTTCTTTCCTGAAGTATGGCTAAATTATACGGCCAGGGCAGCATATCTGCTGCCTTTTGGAGCTGCCTTTCCACAGGCAACACAGAGAATGGCACAGCAGCAACTGATGTGATCCTGTTTGGATCACGGCGACTGCAGATGCGGGAAGTATTCATACAGGTCAGGTAGCTTGGTTTGAGCTCACACCTCTGTATTTCCATTCCTGTACCTGAGTATAAGAAGAATTTCTGCTAGATAAGAGACAGGAAAGCTGTCAGAGCGCTGAGGGCCGCAGCTGGCCCTCGTTGCCCTGGCCAGCTACACCTGCTGCCTCCACCGCACACCCTCTGCCCATTGGCCCAGCAGCCTTATTTAAGCTTAGGCTCAGGCACTGCTTGCTCTTTTGGGGTTAATGCTGTTTGTTTGTTTTGATTTTTAGTGTGTGCCTTCCTGTCCTTTTGCTTTGGATGTAATTCAGGGTTGTCTTTTTGCTGTGGGGTGGTCTTTTAAATTTTAGGTTGTGGCTTGCTGTGGTTGCCGTCGCTAGAGCTGTTGTGCCTTTTTTATTTTAGCGTGGGACTGTGCCTGTTGTCGCTGTGGGCACAGCCCTGCCTGCTGAGAGTTAGCCAGAGATCCTGGCTTGCCTTCTTTCAAGTAGTCTGCTTTTACTGCTGCTAAGCTTCAACCTATTGCCCATCACTGGCAGTGGGTAACAACAAAAGAGCTTCAATAAAACACCTGAGAACCACGTTCCTCCTTGCTTCAAAGTGTAAGGTACCATTGTATTTGTAAATATACTGTAAGCTTAAGTGCAGCTGTAAGTGAGGATTTCATTGCTCTGTAAATTGTCATCACATTTTGTTGGCTGGTATATCCAACAGGAGTCTAAAAAGACTTCAGAGAGCTTTGCTATCCCATTACTGCTTATATGTTGAAAGCTTTTTAATTTACAGTTTTGTTTGGTGCAATAAAATTTTTTTCAGTTAATCCCTTGGTGTATTTCACTTTAGATCTGTGTACATGAGCTTGGTGAGTCATCTGCTTCCAAACTGTGGTGAGAATCAGAGAAATGAGGTGTGTGCTGCTGGGTTGTTTGGATTATTGATAGGCTATATTTTCCTTAACAGGAGGTATAAACAAGAGATGATGCAGTGAAAGAACATCTGTGAAACATGACCAATATTATCAATGTAAAGGTTATCTACGATATTTTCAAAAAATTATTTTCAAAAAATTATTTGAAGCTCATGCAATAGTCCAGGATTGCAAAACACACCAGTCTGGTAACTCCTTGATGTTTTTCTAGGCAGAACCTGTGAAGTGGTTTGGCTTAAGTGATAACTCAATCCAGATGTTGGCCTACAAAGAGCAAAAGTATTTAGTAGTCAAAATAATTCCCTGGTTTTCTCGGTGATAAATTCACCAGAACCCCATCTTGTGAGAAAGGAATGCACTACTGGGAGCAGTAGCAACTTTGCAGGAAGCTCTCCATCTTATCAAATGGCTCACTTAAACAAGTTGCTGACACCCACCCAATAATGACATCAAGCTTTGTTTTTGCCAAGTATTCATGGTGTGGGAAAGGGGGAATTGGGATTCATTTTACCTTACAGACTAAAGTTTCCTGTAATCTGGTGTATTCACTAAGCAGGATGCAAGTCGGGGTTATGTACTAGGAAAGGTCATGCAATCTGTTAGCAGTCAAGTGCTTAAGGGGGGGAGAGAGGGGAAGTCTTGGGGTTGATTTACTTGGAGAAAATCTAATTGCTGAGGAGAATTCCTTTCTCCCAGAAGTTAGCTAGCTAGCATGATTGTGCACCTGTAAGGTCCCTGCATGAATTTGCTTTTGCTCTAGATCATTCCCTGGGTGTGCTCCAGTGATGTTTACACAGTTGTCAAATGTTGTAACACTTATTAAGTCAAATCAGGAATGAAACTGGGAGCTCTATCCCGTTGCACTGATAATTCAGGTAACTGCTTCCTTGATACTGCTTTGCAACGGGTTGAAAGTGGAGTTTGCTGTAGAAAATACACCAGTATAGCTACTGGTGTTGCTAGAAAAACACTGTGAAACCTGTTCATGAACATGTGAGGGGACAGGAGATATAGAAGCTGAAGTGGAAGATATTTGAAGTCATCTGAAACATGCTGTAGAGTTTAAATGACCTCTTGTTTTCTGTGCAGCTTAGTGCAAAGCTCCCCTTCCTGGCTCTTTTCTGAGCATAATTGTCTTGTGTCTGGTTCTGCAAGTAGAATTAACAATACTGAGAGCCAAAGCTGTTGCCCCAACAGGGAGTGCACGTAGGGAGAAACACAAATCACATTCAACTCGAGTCATAGAGAGGATATTTGTCGAAGTGCAGCCCTGAAGTTGCAGCAGGAAAATGCAGGCGAAGTGTTAACCTATCTTCCCACCTGCTGTCTAGAGACTTCAGCCAGTTTCTAGTCACTTGTTCCTTTTAATCTGTTCCTGGCATGGCAAGGTTTTTGTCAAGATGGAAGCCAGACCCATCAAGAGAAACCCATCACCGATTTTTCAAGTGGTTTATTTTGTTTTATTAAATCTTGCGATGAGTTAAATACAGCAGCCCCTTGGTACAAGGGAAGGCAATTGTTTTACAAAGCTGATCTATAGGGAACTTAGTGGTGATGGCTTTTACAAAAAGCACCTGCAATGATTCCATGCTTAAATTCAAAGGCCACCACACTGAGCCAGGTTTCTATGCAATTGCTTTGGTTGTATGACAGTTTAGGAGTCACAACAGTGCCGATTCGTTTACTTACCTGAAGCGTGGCATGCATGAGCTCTGTAACTGGCTTGCTCCGTTTGAGGATGGGCACGTGTGTTCGGTAGCAGCTCTCCTGGAAGAGACTTGGAGCCTGGATCTAGGAGTACTGTGGAGCCTGCCAGATGGCCGTTTCTCCCAGTTTGATGCTTTGCCTTTTTTCCATTTCCAGCATGTTTCTCCTGGGGAGGTGACACCACCTGCTGCCAGCCTGCAAAGCTGCCTCCTTCAGTCCCTGGCCACTGCAGCCACTGGCCAGGAGTCTGTGCTGGCAGCACACTAAAGCTCAGGCGGGGAAATTCTGATGAGACATCATGGGCTTAGTTTTCTCTTAAATGTATTCCCACATCTTGGTGGCAAGGTTGCACGCAGGGTATAAATTTACATAGATGTGCTGAATGCCTTCATGAAATCCTGACTGGATTTGGCAATTGGGAGGTGAAAGGGCAAGTGCTAATCTTGTTTGCTTCTGCTCCAGTATTTTGTAGATCACAAGATCACCAGCAAATAGGAGATGGCTCTGTCTCCAAACCCTCCTGCAGAGAAATAAAATTGTGCCAACCCAGGGAGAAAGTGTGAAGGTGTGGAAGCCTTCATGATGTTTTGTTACAGCTGTGATAGTAAAAAAACCCCACCAAACCACAAACCAAAAAAAAAACCCCAAACAACCCAGCATGCCTTTTCCCAAAAGGTATTTCCCTTTTGTGGTAGCCTGCTAGATATAGAGGGTTTCTAGAACAGACTATTGAAAACAGCTCTTTCACAGCCTACATCATTAACTGCCCAAGATCATGATCAGATTAGCAGCAACTGGAGTAAGAGGGGTGTAAGATCAGCAACAGACACTCATGCAATAAAAACAAAGAGGCAATGAAGAAACTCCCAGAAAGCATTATTATTGCTGGAGAACTTGGGTGAGCAGAAATACCCAAGCTGAAGTGGAAGAGACCAAGCAGAAATTGCAGCCATGAGAAGATGGATCTTGCTACTGGGCCTGCCTGAGAGAAACAAAAAACCACCTGCATGATCAGCATTGCAGGGGCACGATCACAGTCCCATTTCACTTAATCTTCATGTTCTTTGATCTATGCTGGCCAGAGTAATTGCCACGTGCTTGCCATTTTGTTGTCGCTTCTACCTTCTGTTTCAAAATTGCAGCCCAAAATCTCTTTGCAAGTATCGCCTTCTCTTTTTGCTGTGATAATAGATATCGGGACAATCCTGAAACTTGTCTTTAAATCTTCCAACTGCTTCCTCCAGGACTGGTGAAGTCCGTGACTGGCACTTACCAGTGTGAAGGTGGTATCAAACACAGAGCGTTATACTCAAACTGCAGTGGATTTATTGGAAAGGAATCCAGGGTTTAGGCAGTTAGCTGAAAAAACATACCTAGAAAATGGGGATAGGAGGAAGTTTTACTGTTTCCATGCTCCAAAATCACACCACATTTTTTTAATGCTGTACAGCTGCTGAAAGGCCGTTAGCACTTTCAAACATGCTTTTACCTTGCAGGCAGCCACAGTCTTTGTGTTTGGCAGAAACAGCCTCTGATAATTTTTAAGCACAGTTTACCCCAGACCACAGCATGTGGCAAGATAACTATCAGCAAGTGCCTGAAGAAACATGTTAAAATAAGCATCTGTTTGTTCTGATGCTTAATGAGAAAGCAGTTACTGTGTTGTAATTTTACACTTACTTAAACGTTTAACAGCTTTGAGAAGTAAATGACAGTAAACAAGAGAAATGTAATAGTACTGTGTTCATTTACAGTTTACCTCCAGTTACCTCTTCTGCAGCTTGTCAGTAGTGGGCCCGTGTAGAGCTCAAAAGTGTGAGACTGCCCAAAAGAAAAAACGAGCTGCACCGCAAGATAGTAACACTTGAGGGGAATTTCTGGCTGCTAGCGGAAAACCAGCTATTTTTCTAAAAATCAGTCTCTGCTTTTGTTAGCCCATGTTCACCTGCTTCTTGGATTTTTGACCTAAATGCTGACATGTGGAGGTAATAGATATTTGATTCTCCTTTAAAAACCAACTGCTAAGTTCTTGGTTTTGGGGGGCAGGGGTTGGGTAGAAGATTATTTTAATTAGTTCAATGGAATTCACAACTCGACAACGAAAAATGGTGCTCGAAAGACAGAAAACTGGCCAGACTCACCTGTCGGAAGGGGGTTTTTCCCCCTCATTTACTGAAGAACTACATTTTTTAGAAAGCTTGCTAGAGTTAATTGCTTGTTAGAAACAGAAGGTTGGTGGCCCCTGTTACAATTTGACTGGCAGTGGTTTAAAAGATCCTATCAAAACGAGGCGATGCTTTTGTTGTAGTTGATGCTTTTAAGTTTAAATGAAGGCTTTGTTTCCTAAGCTCATTAAGATATCTACTGCAGTTTCTTTTCTAAGGAATTCAGGTCCAGGGATATTTTAGATTACCTCAAAAAGATTCTCATTTAAACTACAGAAATTAAAACAAGTACGTGCAGAAGGGTTTGCCCTAGGTCATCTGAATTTAGCTTCATTATTTTAGCAGAGACAAATTCTTTAAGAAAGTCTGAGGTTATGAGCGAGAGTTCCATGGGAGAATATATGTAGGTAATGTAAAAGCTGTGTATAGGTATAGATACATATATATGTAGAATTTCCCAATAAATCCTGGTGTGACAGTGCAGCAGAGAGATTAAATGCAAGGATGCCAAACTCTTGAAGGGGGAAGGGGACTTGAAAGATCCCAAAGGGTGCTTCATCAGTCTCTGAAGTGGGTCTGCAGCATCTCTGCACACTTGATGTTCCTCAAAAACTGAGTCGCTCTGTCACTGATTACACTAGTGAGCCAAGACTGGAAACCTGCACCCTCCTGCACAGTTAACACCTAATGTGAACATGAGGAGGCGTGAGGTGTAGGACATGGCAAAGAATTGCTGTGGGTCACCTGTCAAAATTTGTTTTGGAGTGAGCGACCATGAGAGCTCCGTGATCTTGCTGCATCTTGAATGCTTCAGGTTAGCACCGCTTGAGAGGAGGCAGGTAGTGAGTTAGCTGTAACCGCTGCCGCCAGAGGCAGCGCTTGAGTCCTTCTGAAGGGAAGAGTTTTATCCAGGGAAGGTTTTGTAATTACAGGCATCTTTCGGACAGAGAACATGTTTTGAGCAGTATGTTCCATGAGCCGTGGTGCTGCCCGGCACAAATGCAGTCATCCAGCCAGAGGTTTGCTCAGCGTCTGGTCTGTATGCTGTATTCATGGTGACAGTACTGTGTTAGAACTGTGCCATGATGAAGGCTATCTGAGAGAACAGGGAAAATGACATTTGCTGCAGGATTTGAGACAAGGCATCCTGCCTTTCCTCAGTGGAGAAGAGTCTTATGCAGTTCTGTGGGGGCATATCGATTCTGAATTCGGGAGCACTCAGCTAGGGCAAACCATGCTCTAGAGCAATTGTTTCAGTCTGCGGTCTGATTAAAGGCTTCCTTAAACAAATCGATGTGGTGTGGTCCATCTTCACAACTAATGTGAGAAGTTTTAAGGACTTAATACTAAGGGTTTTGAAATCTTCAAAAGCTAAGGCAGTGATGGCAGAACAGCGTTACTGCCTTTATCAGCTCATCTCTAAACTCAACGTGTCACAAAATGGTCTGCAGAAATTATCATCTCAATGAAAATCTCACAAACCAGCCTCAATCAAATTGCGTGCTTCGTTTCAGTTGGGGTTTGCTCCTGAAGCACAGAACTGTGGTGAGTGTACTCTCACCTGTAACCTTCTTCTTGTCAGCCTTGTAGAGAAGCTTTCAAAGGGAAAAAAAGAAACAAGAACATGGTCACTGCATTGTACCCTCTGTCCCCCCGCTCCAAAGTTAGATCTGCTCTACCACGAACAAAAAGCCTCCAAATTCTCTCTCTTTGGAAGGCTAGCAGAAGAATCCCCTATACAGGGGTTTCTATAGCTGTGCATTGTTACTGCTTATTTAATAGGTTGATTTCAAGCTTTGCATGTTTTTCATTGTGCTGGTTTGGGCTGGGGTAGAGTCCATTTTCTCCACAGGAGCTGGCACGGGGCTGTGGTTTGGATTTGTGCTGGAAACGGGGTTGATAACCCCGGGATGGGTTCGTTCCCGCTGAGCGGGGCTCGCACAGAGCCAAGGCCGTTTCTGCCTCTCACCCCACCCCACCAGCGAGGGGCTGGGGGGCACAAGGAGCTGGGGGGGGACACGGCCGGGACGGCTGACCCCCACTGACCCCGGGGACATTCCACACCATATTGCACGGCGTGCTCAGCGTGGAGAGCTGGGGGGAGGAGGAGGAAGGGGGGGACATTGGGGGCGATGGCGTTTGCCTTCCCAAGTCACCGTTACAGGTGATGGAGCCCGGCTGTCCTGGGGATGGCTGAGCACCCGCCTGCCCTGGGAGGGAGGGAATCAATTCCTTGCTCTGCTTTGCTTGCTTCCATGCGGGACTTTTGCTTTCCCTATTAAACTGCCTTGATCTCAGCCCATGCATGTTTTCACTTTTACTCTTCCAATTCTCTCCCCCATCCCACCAGGGGAGAGAGAGCGAGTGGCTGTGCTGTGCTTAGTTGCTGGCTGGGGTTAAACCACAACATTCATCCTGGTATGAGTCATTATAAAATGCAGAATTCATTTTTATTTTGGGGTTCAGTGAGATCTAAACTGTTGTGACGAACAAGATTAACAGATTTATATTTTTTTGTATCATGACAAGAATTTTCCCCTTCCGTGACTATGAACATAGTGTAAATATTGGTGTTACAGAAATTACAATTTTACTTCTGAGGCAAATATTTTAATTAAATACAGTAGAACAAGTAGAAACTGTGGCTTTGGTACTAATATGTCACTGGTTTAGGAAAGGGAATGGCTACTGATGCCCCACCCTGCTCATTTCTGTGGGAAAGGCTTCAGCGACCCTCTTACCTCTCCAGATACAGACTTCAGAAAAGTCCTCCTGCGGATGAAGCTAAGGGAAGCTGATTGCAGCATCTTGTGGGAAGTGGCAACGCTCCTGAAGAAGCGGCCTCATGATTAGATGTTGAGAAGGTCCTAAGGTAGATCGCACTGATGATCTGGGTTAGCTCCAAGTCCCCAAATACAAACTTGAATTTTCATATGTGAACAGCATCGCTGCATTGCTTTGCTAAGGAGAGGTGCAGTGTAATGACAGTTTTCCTCCTGGGCGCTTATAAAAGTTAATTTCTGCTACTCAGTTTTTAGACTTGCAAAAGTACAGGAGTCTTAATAGGCAGAGGAACCTGTGGAGAAGTGCTGCCACATTTATTTTGAGAAAGCAATAATGTGAGCGCATAGTTTATTTTTTCTAGCATTTATTTGACTATCTTCTAGCAGTAAGAAAAACAAATCCTCTGGTTCTATACTCTTGCTATATTTTGAAGCGGCTCAGATGTAAAATGTTGTCACGAGGCCTGTTTCCGGAGACAAGCCTTTGTATCTCACAGCACAAGTTCTTTCTGCTCAGGCACCGTTTCATTTAGCTGTACTTATCCATCTTCCTTGGCGAGATGTTCATACGCTTTGAGACTTTCACCTGTTCTGCCGTGCAGTGTGGGTAACAGAAGTGCTTAAAATTAGCAAAATAGCCACTGAAAAGACAGGTGGGTTTTTTTACAGGTACAAGCACTACCTTTAGCCAGCGTTTCACACACACAAACCCAAAGAAGATCAATGAGCATGGGAGGCGGGTACAAGCATTTAAGGGTGGGTGCCCCCAGTTCCCCTGACTTCAAATTTCTGCCTGGCTATAGGAAAGGCTTTTTTATTTTTGTGGCAACTGAGGCAAAAATGAATTACCAAAACAACCTCAATCAACACAGCAAAGTGAGTCATTTCCCAAACCACTTTACCCACCCTTGGGCCTTTCTGGTTGAAGTATGATGACATAGTGGTTCTTATAAGGCGCTTTTGTAAGAAGATATTTGTATTATCCCATGCATCAGCAGCGGTGCTACCAACATATCCCTCTGAGGGCCAGGAGGTATTTGGTTTTTACAGGCTTTGGATTTTTTTAAATCCTTATCCTGTTTTAAATACAGGAAAATAGCATTCACTTCTCTTTGGCTAAGGTTTGTCTCAGGGTGCTATTTTCTGGTTTAGACTGAAGGAAAAGTATTTTGGTTTGGTCCTGACTTAGAGGGAAAAGATCATTGTAGAAGGCTGGTGCTGTGAAAACTGAAATAAACCTTCAGGTTTTTCCCTGGAAGGGGCTGCCCAGGGAAGTGGTGGAGTCCCCATCCCTGGAGGTATTTAAAAGCCGTGCAGACCAGGTGCTTAGGGACGTGGTTTAGCAGTGGACTTGGCAGTGCGAGGTTAACAGTCGGACTCAATGGCCTTAAAAGTTTTTTCCAACCTAAACAATTCTATGATTCTTGAGTCTTATTTAGCCTAAATGAAGACTCTGCGTGTAGCATGCGCACCAAATTTCAAGGAACTGAAAGAGATCCTAACTGATGGTAATGAAGAACGGTGTCGTCCTAGCTGTGACTTAGCTGATCTCCCCACAGGTCAGTGATCTACAGGGGAGGCTGAATGGTTATCTGAAAGCAAGCACAACTGGGTGTGGGGGCTAAAATATGATATAGCAGTGGTTAGTGAACACATTTTGGGGCCATGTGGATCTAATGCTGAATATCAAGGTTATAAGAAAAAAGTTTCTACACCACTAAGTCAAGTTCAAAGAATTCTTATATAGAGAGGGAAGTAGAGTCGCCTTGCTAGGCAAAAAATCATACGGGTGACTATCAATGGAAAGATTTGCGGCCGAAAGGATGTGAGGCGATGTGAGCCAATACAGGTAGCACTAGGGTCCACTATGGAAACAAGTGTGGCATCTGCTTTTGGCTGTATCTGAGTTTTGGGCAGCCTGCATAGGTTATCGCAGGCTGGATGTTTTAAAGTAATAGCGAGCAGCTATAGGTCCAGACAGCCTCAGTGAGAACCGCAGCTCCTCTTTGCTCTCTGAGCACCCAGTCCGACCAGTACGCATTTGTGCCCGACTGGTACCCCAGGAAGGAGGGCTGGCGGAGGGGTGACATGAACAGAAAGGTACATCTGTGTGCCCTGCCCACGCTGCGAGTGCCCCCTGCAGCACCCTCGTCCCCGGCAGGGCCGTGGGGATGCTGGTGCCATGGGTCTGTTGGAGCGCGGGGCACTGAGCTGTTAGTCTGTCCTTCTGGCTGTTTTTCTGGGTGATCAAATGCCGCTGTTACTGCTGGGTATAGGTGCAGATTTAAAGACAAGGGAAGTCAGCGTTCATTTGGAGTCGGATCCCAAAGGTGCTCGGAAGCTAAAGCCGTGGGTTTCCGTGCCTGTATTTGGCGCGTGGCGAGCACGGCTTGGCAGAGTCCTGCTATAATATTACCGCATAAGCACCACTTCAGCTCGCCCTCCACGGCTGTTTAGCAGAAGCCAACACGCTCCTTTTAGGAACGTGCTGATACGTGCTCACCAGGAAGCCGATACATGTAAGTTACTGCCCGAGGTCAAAAATACTACCCAGAGTAATTACCTCGACAAAAGGTATCAGTAAGAAATACATACTTAGCAATAATAATTGCAGTGCCAAGATTTCAGTATTTTAAATACTTCTCCGTCTTTCCCTCCGGAGTTCTCCCAAGTGTGTAGGCCAGCCAAGACACCGCAACAATTGTGTTTAATAGTAGCGTAAGTCACTGCTCCCTCCTACGTTACTCGGTATAGCAACATACCAAACTCAAGCTTGTAACATATATCTTTGCAGAATAATTTTTATATCACATTAACAAGCTTTGACACTAATGCTAATTCTTCATTAGAAGAAACATGACAAGTAGGCTGACTTAATACGCATTTAGTACTGAAAGATTTCTAGCACACGCAGTGGGACTTTTATTACTGTTTGACAGCTTTGGAAATCTAAACGCTCTGCTTAGTCACAGAGGTGCTGCCAGCAGCACGGCTTTGCCCTCCGTTATCTAAACCGCAGTCCGGATGCAGAGACCATTGCTTTGTGTAAGGGCACAGACGTTTAATCCTCCTGCCCGTTTTATCCGAGGTCTCTCTCTGCAATCATTGCAGAGTGCGGAGCGGACGGGAGCACGGAAAGGGGATAACGCGGATTTGCTGGGTTGTTAAACCGAACAACTAAGTCAACATTCCTGACAGGCATTGCAAAGGGTGCAAAGGATTTGGGGGAGGTTGTTGCTGTCTAATAAGTGACAACCTGACCTTAATCAACGACACTTAACATCACAAAGATGAAGTGGCCACAGAACTTGTTTTAGTAACAGGAAAACCCAGCCAAGGAAGGGGGGATTTGCACAGTTCGGGGGGGAAAGGGGGTCAGAGCACCCACAAACTGTCACTCGTGGCGCCCAGGGCCGGCTTCCCGGGCTGTTCCTGCACCCCAGGCCCCCCCGAACAGAGGCAGGGTCCTTCTTGAGGCGCCGGGCTGGCCCGGGGGACTCCCTTAGGATTGCGGGCGGGCCGGGGCTCCGGCGCGGCTCGGAGCTGGAGGGCAGTTTGGGCAGGTGGCCGCTAGAGGGGGTGCCGAGCCTGTCCGTCTGTCTGTCTGTCTGAGAGCTGCAGCCTGAGCCAAGAAGCGGTCCCTCTGTCCCTCCTGCCCTGGGCCGCCCGGTTCTTGTTCCTGCAGCAGCCCGGGCCCCGCTCAGCTCAGGGTTTGCACGGGGGACCTGAGAAGGAGCCCAGCGTGCGGCGGCAGCAGGAGGGGACAAGAACCGAGTGCTGGCAAGGTGACGGGGCCGTGTCCCTCAGCAGCGAAGCAAGGCCTGCGCAAACGGCACCGCGCTCCTGTCCACGCGCTCACCAGTTTGGCTGGGGAGCTGGGGGTGCTCGAGAGGGGCTCCTTAGCTGCGGCGTGTGCAGGCTTCGCGTGGCGGAGTCACGCCGCCAGCCAGCAGCCAAGTCCCGCTGTACTACGCGCACTAAAATAAAGACGTGGAACGTGTCAGTCGAGCAGCTCTCAGCTACAGGCACCGTACTCTCAAAGCCTGGAGGAGCTGCCGCGGCTCTGGCTGGCAGGCTGCATCACGCCCTGGCAGACGATGCTTTTCAGCTCTTCAGCTGGGAGGGGGGAAAGGGCACCTCTAGGGGTTAATGCGCTAGAAGGAGGATACTGAATGCGATTTTGGGGCTCACAAAAATAGCAGATGTTTACCCGACAAGCCTCTCAGATGAACCTGTGACAACAAGTAGGCGGTGGGTTTGGTACCAGAGTTACTTTTCCTTCTCTCACGATTCATCACTGGCCTGCAAGAAAGGAGGAGTGTCCTTCCTCCCCTCTCACCCGTGTCGCTGCCCCACGCGCTGGGAAAGGACTGCGGTTCTTCTCGCCGGGGCTTTGCTGTAAAGCAATGTTAGTGAACAAGCAGGAGGAAACCCAGACACTCACTGACAGCTACACTTGGGCGAAAAAAAGGGAGAGAATCCGGAGGTATCATCTTTCCTCGTTTTCCCCTGCTAGCACACAGAGAATTGAAACAGAAAACCAGAGATGCCCAGGGGTGGGGAAGCAAATCCCAGGCAGGGCATGAGCTCAGTCTGTCAGGAATGTTGACTTAGTTGTTCAGTTGAACAACCCAGCAAATCCGCGTTATCCCGTTTCTGTGCTCCTGTCCACTCTGCTCCTCTGCATGGGGTTGACCCAGGGAAACTGG